>JANEYF010004514.1:10000-26486 GCA_029963845.1 Rhamnusium bicolor
AGGTGAATTGCAGCGTTCACCCTATCGGTATGAAACGCACCTCCATAGAGGGTGAAAACCACCCTCATCTGCCATCAAACCAATTGATAACGACAATGACTGAAAAACATCTAAAAATGTTTAAGTTTCGTTAGGTTTGCAATAAACTAACGTAGAATTCACGTAATACCCCAAAACTACCCCTATATCGTTATGAAAAACAACCCTTAACTTCAATTACAGAAAAAAGAAAGGAAAAAACATAAAATTTGATAATGATTTCATTATATGGATGTTCTTATTTGCAGAGATCCTTATGGCTAGGATATTAGCAGTCATTTGTCACCAATCTTAACACCATTTGGGTATAAAACGGATCCCTGAAGGGGGTGAGAAGTACTCTTACGTTAGCAGCTTTTAATTCTTCTTTTTTTAATCTTTCTTTTTTATGGTATCTTTTAACTTTATTTTCAAACAATCTTCTTACTGACTGTCGTTTGTGTTGTTCTTTCGGGTCTCTTTTCAGAGACCAACAGTAGTCTGCTATCATGTGTTCGTCCTGTCTTCCTTGATATCGTTTTTCCATTTCATAACGCTATAGGGGTAGTTTTGGGGTATTACGTGAATTCTACGTCAGTTTATTGCAAACCTCAACGAAACTTAAACATTTTTAAATGTTTTTCAGTCATTGTCGTTATCAATTGGTTTGGTGGCAGATGAGGGTGGTTCTCACCCTCTATGGGGGTGCGTTTCATACCGATAGGGTGAATGCTGTAATTTACCTTTATTTTTATAGTAATACATTCAATTTTTCCCGAAAAATATTAAACAAAACGATTCAGGGGTGTTTTTTGGCTCTAAAATTTTTTTTGGGGGTTTACCCCGGATTCGGAATCAGCGATCAAAAATACATAAGGATATACTCGTCTCATTGCTAGGTCAGAAATTTTTTTTTTTTTTGTGGGGCTGTGTAATTAACATCTTCGAACTACTCCGTGGGTAGCGTTCAATATAGAATTGCGAGGTATTTCGCGACAAATATTGATTATTCTCTGTCTTAAAAGGTCTTCATAATTAATATTGATAAATAGGTATTTACTTAGTTTTTTCCAACTAACATCGTTGAATTCAGAAAAAAATCTCTACCAGACTAAGTAAAAAATATATAACCTTTCATTTGAAAAAACAAGTTGACCATCTCCTGACATTACCGTTGATGTTGAAAAAAAAAACAAAATTAATCCCACTTTGTAGTATTTGTAGAACCATTAATTTTGTTTTTTAAAATCGGATAATAACGGAGTTATGACTTGCGGCGTTTTTGCCAGACACCTTGTACAAGAGCTGTCAGGTACTTCAATTAAAAGAATTGAAATAGTAATTTAATTATTTTTAAGTAATTAAATTACTTTAATTCAAAATGTTGGTACATCTTAAATAAGATAAAACCATTAATGATAAAACAGTTAGCTTTTGCGGAAGTAAAATACCTATATAAAACACATAACCGCCAATACTAACGATTTGAGCATTGTAGCTATCAGTTGAAGTGTCCTTGCAATAATCTTAACAATACAATGGCACATTATAAAGCATTCTTTAATCATTCATTACATCGCAGCTTTTTATCTGTATTTGAGTTTACATAAACAAAAGATTAATAAGCCACTATACAATCATGTAGCTGTGGACCCGCGTGATTAGCCAGATGTATTGCTATCCATTGAGCTGTTTTTTCAACAAAAGACGACCATTTATGTTATAAATTATAACATAACCTAACATCTGCATGCCGAAATGTTCATCACTGTTTTGATCATTATATAATTTATAATTTTCTAATGTTTCTGATGTGCTCGCTCTGCTTGCATTATCTGCAGTGGGTGTAGCCGAAGAGGGTGTAGTATTTAATGTTTTAATATTGTCAGAATTAGACTGAAGTATTCTAGTGTATCTATTTACTGATGAACAGATATGCAATAATTGCACTTTATTACTATTTACGTTTAGGCGTTTATTAATTTTTCTATAAAGCGTATTGTATTTTAATTTTTGTAAATCTAACAGCGAGTTATTGCTCATTTTGACAACGATTATTTATGGCTTACCCTAACAAAAGATGTGTGGATAATCTTTAACATTTTGTTATATATAACTGTAATATACATTTTATAGCTAAAATTTCAGAAAAAAAATCGCAGATTTTCAAAGTTATAAAAGATATTTTATAACCAAATTTGCAGATTAAAAGTGATGGCCGTTATTTTGTATTTACCTTTCCCTTTAAAATACACCTTACAGCTAAAATTTCAGATAAACACAGTGGTAGCTGTTTGTGTTTTTATTTATAGCTGTAAAATATAATTAGTAGCTTAAACTAAAGAAAAAAAGCTTAAGCTGTTAGTTAGATACTTTTTAAGTTATAAAAACTATTATGCAGCTAATAATTTATACATTCTAGTTGATTCTGTTACTTAGCAGTTTTTTTAGTTGTAAAAGTCACTAGTGGTGAGAGGTATGTGAAACTTCTTATATGGTCCAAATGGACCAACATCATAAGATGTCTCTGTGGCGGTTAGCGACTTGCGAAGCAAGTACCGAGAGTGGCGACCTCTAGCCCGGGTGGACTAAACTACTGTTATTAAATATGATTTGAACGAAACAATTACTAGCGGGCAAATACCCCCGACCTGCATTGGATTTTACCTTCAAATCATGATAGATCGATAGCCGATATCATTTGTCAATTCCTAACCAGACATAGACCGGTTTCGAACTTATTAGTTCTCCTCAGTATGTCTGGTTAGGAATTGACAAATGATATTGGCTACCGATCTATCATGATTTGAAGGTATAATCCAATGCAGGTCGGGGTATTTGCCCGCTGAGTAGTTGTTTCGTTCAAATCATATTTAATAACAGTAGTTTAGTCCACCCGAGCTAGAGGTCGCTGCTCTCGGTACTTGCTTCGCAAGTCGCTATCCGCCACAGAGACATCTATGATGTCGGTCGGATAGTAGCATTTGGACCATATGAGGAGTTTCACATACCTCTCACCACTACTCAATTTACCTTAGTCAGTATATGACTAGCAGGTTGGCCACTATCATTTGTCTGTTCCATAACCTATGGCATACTGAGGAGAACTAATAAGTTCGAAACCGGTCTATGTCTGGTTAGGAATTGACAAATGATATTGACTACCGATCTATCATGATTTGAAGGTATAATCCAATGCAGGTCGTGGTATTTGCCCGCTGAGTAGTTGTTTCGTTCAAATCATATTTAATAATTGAAGCCCTTGGTGCAAAAGGGTGTTAACTCAATATTTGCAGTTTTAGGAAATTTAGAGTTAACACGTTTTTGCATGAATGAAACAGAAGTTATAGACAGATGACACCTTTTTGATATCTTATACTGACGTAATGAGAGCCATCTAAGATGCTAAAAACTTTACTACCAGACTAAAAGCACCAAACAATCAAAATGCACTTTTTCGGGTAAAAACACTTTAATAAAATTAATAACAAAAGTCGAGCTATTCAACTATCATCGCTTCCGTTTCTATTTTTCATCTGATACATTTTATTCTTATTTCTATCTAGGCCTCGTCGATACGTGACAAAATCAAAAACATTCTTTATAGCTCACATTTGTATATAATATGACATCACCACGTATCGACTTATGTCAATATTGGAAATCAGCCTAAGGATAAAATTAAAATTAAAACCTGCATATTACATATTTTTAAAAAATATCAAACATCAAAAAGAACACTAACAGTTCGGCCGACCTGATATTTTTCTCGTCCGCCAGAAACATACAGAGATGCACACAACACTATATGCTAAAAACTGAATACAGTTTACCCTAGGTTACTATTTTTTTAAGATAAATCTTATTTTCCTCGGAGGTCACTTCCGTCGAGAACTTGGTCTCTAGCATCTACTGAAGACTCTTCGTCAGCATTGGAATCATCAGATTCGGAGCTGCCCACCCTGAAAAGTTTTAATTTATCGGATAAATACCGACGTAAGTACTTTTGGCTCTCGTTGAGCCTGTCATATCTTGAACCACATATCGATCGTGATCCAGGATTTTCGTTATCGTAATGGGCCCATCGTATTTAGGCAGTAGTTTTCTACTAGTGCCATCGTTATGGGGACGTTCCCGCCTAATTAAGACCAAATCCCCAACCGTATACGATTTCGGTTTGGAGCATCTTTCGTCATAACGTGACTTTTCACGTTCTTGCATTAACCGGAGACGTTCTACTGCAAGTTGTCGTACGTGTGCGACGTTCGCACGTTCGTGTGGTTCTGTGTCAACGTCTGACAACAGAAATGCGTCGTGTATGCTTCTTGGTACGTAACCAAATAACATATAAAAGGGACTTTCCCCAGTCGTGTTATTTCTGGTTGTGTTCAATCCCCATTGGACTTTTGCAACCTCGTTATCCCAGTTGTCATCATCGACGGACGTAGCCGATAATGCTGCTAGAACGCTACAGTTATACCGTTCCACTTGTCCATTAGCTCTGAGTGTAGCCGTTGCGTTATGTATAAGTTTTACATTATAATTTTTACAAAAACTAGTAAAACGTTTACTCGTTAAAGCAGTACCTCTGTCAGTAATCAATCGTTTCGGTACACCAAAAATGCTAATTATGTCAGAACTGACAAAACTTTCGACATGCTTTGATGTTGGTTGTACTTTTGTATTTCCTATATGTGCACTACAAGTTATAGTACGTTACAAAATTGAAGTTTTATAAATTATTCTTGTAATAGGATCTTGATTTTTACATTTAATTGTCACAGTTAAAGGTTCTGATACTAAAATCAACCAAGTATTTTCTTCCAACTTTTGTATATTATAATTTTTTGCTAGTACTCAGTTTGACTGACATGTTTTTGGTAAAATTATTGTTTTTTTTTTTAATATTTGAGCTTCACAAATTGAGTCACTATCAATTGGATATGGTAATACATTTGAAAAAAAGTTTTGTAAGATGATCTAAAGTTTTACAATTATTTAAATTCGTCATTGGTATAAACATCAAAGAATCATCATCTTTTGCTATGTATTTTTGTGAAATACTTAAAATATGATGAAGTCCGGTTCTGTTGTCTAAAATTGGAATAGGATATAATTTGTAAGTATTATAGAGTTCTGGTTCTACTAGTGGAATTTTTAATGTAGTCGATGCATTATATTAACTTACATCGATGGAAGGTCACTAGCGGTGAAACCCAAAGGACTGCCGACGCCCCAATAAATAACCATGTTTGGGTTACACATGCGTAACCAGTGCCATTGATATTTGATAAGCGTTTCAACCAAATATTTCAAAAATAATAAGACTAGATTATTTTGAGATTTGCATTGCAAGTGTTAAGACGTGTATTCGTTTCATATTTTCTTAATTAAATAATTTCTTTTCGAAATTTGATTTAATTGAGTAGAATCTTCCACCCTTACAATATCAAAATAGATTTTTGTATTATTTGTATATCATCATTAAAAGTATGTTTATCTATTCGTAATTTTTGAATAGTATCATTGAAATTTTTTTATAACAGTGGTGGTTACTGAAATTTGATTTTTCATTAAACTTTCCATTTGATAATTTGTTGATACACTCTGTATAAAATTCGCCGTCTGAAGCGTCTAAGTTTCCTGTTATTGCTTTCCAAATGGTTCCGATACCATTTAAAATTCCACGTTCATAACGTTTTGTATCTGCGAAAATTTCTTCATATTTTAATTGTAATGAATTTGATAATTGTTCTAATAAATTTATGTATACATATACGTTTGTACTTCAGAAAAAAATAATTGTGTGTGTATATTTGTTTTAACGTCAACAACATAAAAACATCAAACAATTAATTTCTGACTCTTTCCGGAACGTCAACGTCAACATTTAAATCTTTTCCCGTTATTACTTCGTATTGTACATCAGTTACATTAAAACCAAAAGCACTTACCAAGGGATCGATGACTGATTCCTCCTGGCATTCATCAGCACGTACTATGATTTGTTTCTCCTTAACGTTTAAGAGAAAGTTAGAGGTGTTTGCAATAATTAAACCGTTCTCATTGGGCTGCATAACGCAACGGCCAACATAATAGGAGGTCCCTTCCCATATTCTTCGTGTAGCTTCAACATAAACCGAACCATCATAGTCGTCATGGGTTGTGACGTTCACATACTCTACAGTCTTAGGTGGAATAACCGTTGCTTCCGTTGCCCACAATGGTAACTTTCTTGGCGACATGTCCACCTGTGGTAAGACAACGTCTGTCTTATTATAAACTCGAACGGAACCATCTCCAATAATCACCACTACGTCAGGGTGATTTATTAGGGATTGTTCTATCATAATTGGTATCTTCTGTACCTCGTTTGGTACAATAAATGCCGTGACCTCCACTTTGGCTCCATGCACTTCGATAGTAACGTCAGCCTCCCCCAAAACTCGTACAGTTCCTCCTGCGTATCCTCGGATCACTGCTGTGCTTGGCTGTAACTGTATCTTCAAAAATTCTGCATCACCTTGTCGTATTGTTACAGCTCCACTTCCGGAATCTAAATAACCTTTTGTAGCTTTGCCATTTACTACACAATCGACGAAATACAGTTAGTCAATTTTTTCGGTTGCTTTAGACGAGATTATTAGGGTATTTTTCTTTCGTGAGCAGGTTTCACTTTCATGTCCCAGTCGTTTACATATTCCACACTCTTTACGTGGCATTGGGCATGTTGTCAAGAAATGACCTTTTTGAGAACAGTTGTAGCATTTGACACTTCTAGTCAAGGCCACCTTTTTCTGTTCTTTAAAATTTTTACCACTGAATGTCCTATTATTATTACTATTATTATGTTTCATTTCGTGATATATTCCACTGCGTCTGTTTCGTCTCTCTTCTCTAGGATGTTTTTCTTGTTCAATAATAGAAAGAAATTCCTTATATAATTTTCCAGGTGTTTCGTAACGTTCAACTCGAGCATTATTTTGTACACCCCTTGTCATGCAGGCCATCAATAATACAAGAAACTGCTTTCTTGCCTGTGATTTCACATAGGTGTAGAAGTTCCATTTTACTGAAATAATAAGATGCCATTGTTTCATCCTGTAACTTTACCCGGCTAATCATTTCTTTTATTGATGTAACAAAATCTACGTGAATAGGAAATGCACGCTTCAAAAGTCGTTTCCATGTCTTCCACGAATGATTGTAATCAGTTGTTATTGTACCAACTTTTTGCAAGTCCGTCCAGTCTTGCCTGCATGTAATAAATTTTGCTGCGATCGTCCCAATCGTGCATTTCTGCTAATTGTTCCATTTTATACAGCCATTTCTTCGCAGAGAACTTTGAAGTTTCCGGGCAAAATTTTGGAATACAGTTTTCGCGTGCCACATATTTTATGCCAGATGTGTTGTTGTTTGCTGAATTAGGATTTGAATTTTGAGTTAAACTCATACTGGTCTGTGATCTAATTAAACGTTCAACCAAGTTTTCCAGGCGTTCTATTCTATCTGGTTCCCCAGATTCTAGACTACGTAGTCGACTGGATTCTGCAACGCGCGAAGTCTACGGTGACGGCCTCGGCGATGGCGTACGAGTACGGCGTCTCTTGGAACCATGGGCATGGTCTCCGTCGACCGACGATGACGACAGCGACGTTGCACATTTCTGTAGCGACATAGTTCAGCCAACACGTATATGTAAGTTATAAAACAACCTGCTTATCGTTCAATATTTACGAATAAAGAATGTCTAACTTACAGTAATAATTGTTAGTCCTATCTATCCAGCACAAAGTCACAAACACAACACAAAAACAGTTAATTGTTTTATTTGGGCACGTGTGCTACTATACCCTACACCTGAACTAAAAGCACCAAACAATCAAAATGCACTTTTTCGGGTAAAAACACTTTAATAAAATTAATAACAAAAGTCGAGCTATTCAACTATCATCGCTTCCGTTTCTATTTTTCATCTGATACATTTTATTCTTATTTCTATCTAGGCCTCGTCGATACGTGACAAAATCAAAAACATTCTTTATAGCTCACATTTGTATATAATATGACATCACCACGTATCGACTTATTCAATATTGGAAATCAGCTTAAGGATAAAATTAAAATTAAACCTGCATATTACATATTTTTAAAAAATATCAAACATCAAAAAGAACGCTAACAAGACGGATACTGACTTTACACCTTCTTGCATGCACAAATTGCAAATTTGCTAATTAGTGAGTTAACACCTTTTTGCACCAAGGGCTTTAATTGTAAAAGTCACTTCACAAATAATAGCAAAATTGTTATAGAAGCCAAGTTGGCTCTGAATTGCAGTTGTAACAACAACTTTCTAGATTAAAATTTGAAGGTAAAATATAGCTAAATAAAAAAGCTGAATTACAGCAAAAACAATATGGCTGTCACATAACGGTTTCACAGCCTTGTTATAGCTGTGTTTATTAAATGTGCTAGAGTGTGCTACTTATGGGGGATTGTATTACCTGTGTTTAATAATAATTTTTAATAATTTATTTTTCACTGTCCAAATTTCAAAACGGTAATTTAAAAAAAGCTGTATTTTTAATGAATTTTAATTTTTGTCAAACATTTTCCACTTGATTCTGAAAAAAATGCAAATATTTTACAAATTGCCTGAAAATAATCTGGGAAGGCACACAATTTTTGCAAAATTTTTTTGCAAATTTCAATCGAAATTTTATTTCTACAAAACTTAATCTTCATTTGGTTTTGATAATTATGCCTGAGTTCCATGCATGCACCACTAAGATACGACTTATTAAATTTCACCAGACGCCACTGGTATAACGTTTCAACGATAAACAGCAAATTTGCTAATGGTTTTGTTGAAATGTTAAATATCATTTGTGTTTTTGTTGTATTTCTTTCAACCCTCGTCTTGTACCAGTTTTTGTTTATTATTTAATTTCTTAGTGGTTATGAACAAGAAAAACTCAATTTATAATTAGTTCTGAGGATGCTAAATATTGCGAAACGTCGACTAAATTAAAAAAGTGATACAATATTTCTGTTTTACTTTTAATTGACTAATGTATTTACTCTAAGTTACAAACATATAATATTAAGAATTGCAGCAGATCACTAAACCTTTGAAGGAAACGATTTATTTTCTATATTTTTTATTCATCGAATTTTCATGGTGTTTTGCTTGTGTCGTTATGGCGAAAAAATAGACAGGAACAGGGGGCTTTCGCCCCTAACCCTCTCTGGGCACGCCTCTGGTGTCGCGCCAGTGTGTTTCTGTGGGACGTGGGTACCAGATCAGTGTCACCCGTCACCCAGAAAATTATCAACAAGGACAGATAGGGAGATTCCGAGAGCGAGAAGTGTGAGACTGAGAACCTGTTACATAAAACAAGGACAACATTTAATGTAAGACAGAGAGGCCGAGGAGATTCCATCAACCTTCATAGAGACGAAGATAGACGAAGAAGTGTAATAATAGGAAATTCCGCTATATTAAACTTAATTTTAGTGTTCTGTGTATTAAAAAGAGAAAGAAAAGCCAAATGGGCGATTCCAATATATAGAAATTCTGCGAATTCCATTACATCGCCGAAGTAAATTTTGTGTAGATTTAACAACTCTAAATTTAGATAATGATAAACATCCTGGACCAAAAGAGAAGCGATAATTTATAATCTAAACGATACTTATTATAATATACCTACCTATAGTTTTTTGTTATGTACTCAATTAATTACAGTAATAATTTCAGTTTCTCCGTTTTTTAAAAGTAACATTTAGAAAATTATTCAGTGTATTAGTCATTTTTTATATTAAACAATTTGAGGTTCGCCTTTTCACATTCATAATAATATGATCCTGAGTTACGAGTTGTATTTATTATTCAGTAGACTTTGTACTATATCGCGTGTTTGGCGAAAAAAGAAAAGCGTGATGTTTAGAAAGAGATAGCTTACATATATAATGGTAAGGTGAATCCAAGCAAAGACAAAGACGGTTGCTAAACAGGTTTGAAAGTTTTCGAGGAAAGAGGTAGAATAACAAATAGCTTGACGTTTAAGAGGGACGAGGCGAAGGAGATTCCAGCGCGGTAGAGAGAAACAAATCGCTCCGTATTGCTTTGCTAGAAGCAGCGAGTGAGAAGTGACTTAGTCATTATATTTGTGGAAAAGAGACAAGTGTAACAAGTAAACATGGCGCCGTGTGACCCATCATATCATATTTAGTGTGTATTGTACACGCAGTATCTGTAGATTTATCTCAAATTATTAGAAAATCTTGTAGATAAGTGCGTAACAAAAATATAACTTTACAATGAGTGATAAAATGAACATTTAAAACTAAGTGCCAACTGTATATATATTTTCTTAAGCAAGTGGATTTTTGTCTGATTTTAATAAGTTCCAATCTGTAAATATTGTGTTCATGCCCGATTGTGCTAATAAAATAATTAATTTATTTTAAATAGTGCCAATCATTTTTACATAATGTAAACATTGTGGTTTTGTAACAGACGTGGGCGAATTGTCGCTTCCTACAGAAACGGTGAGTACCTATGTACATATGTAATGTGGGTAATTTATCCACTGATTTTAACCATTGAGATGTATCACTTTTATTTTCTACAGTGCGTTGTTATTATTCTCGATAACGATAACTAATTATAATTCATTCGCAAGTTAAATGTTTCTTGAGCAAATTTTTTGCACGGTATTGTACTCCTGGCGCCGCTCTGACTATCGCTTTGGCGTCATACGCTGTCTGTCTCGAGTCGACGAGCGTTGCCCCCTTATCCCGCACGGATTCCATCCAACCTCCACATGTTGCAAACTGTTTAGTGACGTTAGAGTGCCAGCATTTTTTTACTTTTTGTTTGTATTATCAAACGCATGGCTCACTGTCTATTTAACAGTGTAATTCATTTGTTTAGCAGCTATTTTGATTGTTGAGTGTGAAAAATTCCATCTGAAATAAGGAAAAATGACAACCGCATAAAAGTTCACCAAAACAGTTTGTCAGTTTCCTTATCGCTTTAATTTAGTCAATAATTTAATATTATTTAATTGTACCTAATAGGTATTTAAGAGTGGAGCCAAACAGTTGCTGTTACGTACTGTCGTAATTTATTAAATTTTTATAGGCATAATGAAGTGACATTTTAATATCTGGTAAATCATCGTCACTTTCGATGAATTGAAGTGGATAATAATGAATTCTTGGAATTACCATTATGTCAATGTCTATTTTAAAATTTGAATATGGAGTTATACAGTTTTTTTCCCACCACTTAGGCATTTTTGAAGTATTTCCAAATTCAGAAATAGTACCTAGGTCACAGCATTTTGTGCCTAGGTCCTATATCCTGAAACCTGAATTTTTTTATAATCTGGGTTTCTGTTTTCCATAAAACATATTTTCTGTGAAATGTTTGACATTGCCTTACCAACTGAAAACATAAACTCTTCTAATATTACTAGCCAAAGCAGTTTACCATTTTCATGATGTTCAATGTGTGTCCAAGTCGGTGCCAGTACTACTCGTGCCCCGTGTTCATTCATTCATTCATCATCATATTAGACATAAGAGCATTTTTTTCCTCCACATTTTGATAAAATCATTTATGGTCGGATGTACGTAAATTATAAAGTTTGACGGCGCTTTTGCGACTGGTATCGTGTATTGGAAAGTAATCTTTAATAATTCTTATTATTTTGTCTCGCACCTATTTTGTTATAGATACCTAATAGGGAAAACATTAATCGAGGCAGTCGACGAAGCGTTAATAATATCCGAGATACCAAATATCTATTCGAGATCTATTTGTATATTGTATATGGTGGACCAAATTCGATAGAATTTGGGGTTTTCGAACATTTATGCAGTCTAGTCTACTTTAGTATATTTGTTATATTTATGGGAAATTTGTTAAATGTTTAAGAGGTGCTCGCGAGTATGCTGTCTATAGTTATCCAGAACCTCATCACTAGGGTCAGGAAACTATATTGGAGTCCAGGGCCGGTAGTACTACTGTCTCATATTAGTGCACCGTAAAACGGGGAAAAAGTAGCTTCCTTCTTGAAAAAAATTTTTTAATGTACAACCACTTGGGACCTTCACAGCATGATAGCCTAGATCCTTGGCCATCTGTAATGGCCAATTACAACATTTTTTTGGAGGTCAAACTTTTTTTATTACGAAGAATGTCATAAATTTGTCAAAATTAATTTTTCTTACTTTTTCACACATCCCTCATGATATCTCCGGAACCAATCGAGATAATTATAGGTATTTTTTTTTTAATTGATAAAGGAAATGTGGGCGAAGGTCACTGCTTTAATTTTGTTTTTATAGAAAATTTAATTTTTTTGTAAAACTAGGTAAAACTGGAACGTTTACTTTCCTTGCTGCATTTTTTTCGGTAAGCGAAAAACTTTTTTATTTTAAGGAATTTTGTCATACCATATGTGTATGAAATAAAGCTTACACTTTAAGGAAGTTTTAAAAAAAAAGTCAGTTCTCTACGACTTATAGTTTTCGAGATTTTATTTTTTAAAAGTTACGAGTTTCTCGATCCTAGATGCGCCTCACTGCGGCGCCACTCAAGTGTGTAGAGTGTAGACTATTGAATACAAGTAATCTTATATTATACATATATTGTCAGAAACAAACTTTTCTTTGTGTAATGTGAATGCGAATGAGTATTATTTTTATTGAGTTTTTACATATTATTTAATGCTTAACAATGGAATGTTTATTTTTATGTTATCAGAATTAAAATCAGGTAATACAATTCTGGTAAAATCTGTTGATACTGATGTCCTGATTTTGCTTTTACATTATTACTGTGAAACACCAGATATGTCCCAAAAGGAATATATTTATACAATTAGGACATAGTAAGAATATACATTTTTTGTCAATTAACAATATTGTGGCAAATTTAGGAGAGGAAATTTGCAAGAAAGTATTAACGATTCATTGCCTAACTGGTTGTGACACAACTAATGCCATGTATAAAATAGGGAAGAAAACGGCATTCGATGTTTTATATATAAAAATTTAAATAATTTAAAAGATTTAGAAAACCTTTCCTTTTCTGTCAGAGGATAAAGCGATGGAATTAGTGGTAAAATATACGCTTTATTTATATAAGAATAAAAACAAAAATATAAAATCCCTAAATGAACTGCGATGGGACTTAACAACAAGTACAAATCGGCCAGCTTCTGAGCTGCCTCCTACTGACCATGCTTTTAGACAACATTTAAAAAGGTAATAATTATTTTTCTAGATCGCCCATACCTATTAAAAAAGAAACAAAACACCTACATGTAATTATTTTCTTTTTAGGTATAATAATATAATAATAATAACACCACATGAAATTACAACCTCTTTGTCCCTGAGGGTCTGGAATGACTTTGTGTGGGAGAGGGCTACACATTTAGAGACAATGGACACACCCAATGTTCGAGTATACTACGATTAATCTCTCTCACAGAAAAATCCCAGTTCCTCGACCGGGAATCGAACCCGGGACCCCGAAGTTTTGAGGCAACTACATTACCTCTAGACCACGGAGCCAGGTGTCTATATCAATTAAAAATTTAGTACAATAGCCATATACAATACATACAGATGGAAAGATCCAACTGATACGGTTGGACATTTGAAGAAAATGTTTGGAAGGCAACTTTTTCTTGTCAAAAATCTGTGCCCGATATTGTAAGGCAAAGTTTGTCAATAAGATGTTCCGACAGGGTCTGTAACAACAGATGTACCTGTTTTGCTCAAGGTTTGAAATGCTGCAGTGAGTGAGTGCAAATATGCAAACTGCTGCAACCAAGGAACTATCTAGATATTTTTAAGATACTGACGTTGACGATTTTTAAAATATTTTTTATAACAAGTTTTAAATTTATATTTTAAAATAAATAATTATTTCTGTATTTTTTTTAATTCGATTTTAGGTTTTAATGTATAAATATAATGGATTTTAAATAATGTGCAATGTAAATAATGATAAATAAAAACCTAAGTGCTTATGAAAATAAAATTTATATTAAAGATATGTCAAAAATAATACTTTATAATATGCACCCACAACACGCATAGCACACTGATTAAAGCACAGTAGAACGGGGGAAATATCCTGCCCGCAGAAACTTAATTTCAAATAACAATAACTTGAAACGTATAAGTCGTAGAGTATTGCGTTTTTTTTAAAAACTTCCTTGATGTGTTAATTTTATTTCGTATGCATATACTGTGGCAAAATTCCTTAAAACAAAAAAAGTTTTACGCTTACTGAAAAAAATACTGCAAGAAAAATAAATGTTAAAGTATTACCTAATTTTATAAAAAAACTAGGTTTTCCATAAAGACTAAATTAATTCAGTCACCTCCGCTCATGTTTCCTTTATCGACTAAAAAAAAAAAACTTGATTATCTCAATTGGTTCCGGAGATATCGTGAGGGATGTGTGAAAAAGTACGAAAAATTAATTTTGACAGATTTATGACATTATTCATAATAAAAAAAGTTGGACCTCCAAAAATGTTGTAATTGCCATTTTAGATGGCCCAAGGCCTAATCTATTATTCTGTGAAGGTCCATGTGGTTGTACCTTAAAAAAATTTTTTGAAACGTTTTTGTCGGTTTTTCAGTGTACTATATGGTTAACAGAAGGACATATGTACGTAGACAAATTAAAGCAAGATTATACAAAATTAATAATGAAATACATACCGCTTGATCTCGCGCTTGATACAACGTGTTCAAAATGACTGAAGTCTGCCATCGCATTAGCATACCACAACTAATATTCGTTCTGCATTCGTGGCTGTTAAATTTGAGCGATTTGGTGTACATGTTTGTACAAGAAAAATGAGCGTTCCACATCTGCCGAGGTTAATGGTGCAAATTCAAAATAGTTCACATGGGCAGGCACTGATAAACCGCGCAGATAGTTTTCACGAATTTCACACTGTTTTGTATCCCAGGTTCCTATGTAAAACATTTGTTAGTTTATTGTTTATAGCTCGATTTTTGTTGTTTGATAGTTTTGCGAATTTACTTTGTACATAAGTTATCACCAATAACGCCTCTGAAAATCGCAAAGATGCACTTTCTAATTTAGTAATTGCTGCAAACTTCTCATAATGTGCCGCTGTGTCACATAATTCTGTATGAATATTTGGTCTTTGAAATAACCACTGACTTCATCTTGTAGCACGTGACTCCTCCAGGATCTAACTGTAAAATATATGTCTCAAAATTCGTAACATAATAAATCGCAGCTTTAATCCATGTGCACCATTGCGTAATGATAGGCCGGGGAGATAACGGTATATTAGGAAAACGTTCTTTAAATTCGTGTTTTCGTGAGCTTGCCTGCGAATTATAGCGCGGTCTGCCTACGGATTTGGACCCTTCAGTGAAGATAAAGTAAAACAAAAAATATGCAAAAAATCGGAAATTTTCAGTAGAATTCAATAAACCAAAATACAAACAACTGGCACCTCGGGGGCCCATAGTAAATTGGTCCCAAAGTTGGCCAAAAACGGTTTTTTCCATTTTACTCTGTCATACAAGTATTGAACTACAAACTCTGCAAATTTCAGCCCTTAATATTAAAAGATAGCGTCTCTAGATTTTTTTCAAAAAAAAATTATCTCGTCTCCAAAGGGTCGTAGATAAAAATTTTTTTTCGTAAATTTATAAAAAAATACCAGCTAAGTATTCAATGCTGCTAACAAAAAAGAAAAAAAATTTTTTTTCTTTAAAAAAAAATCGATTTTTTGTTAAAAAAAAAAACGATTTTTCAACCGATTTATCGCATATTACCAATCAATATAAAAAGCACGCAATAAATAACCATGTTAGTACAACATTTCAAGCAAATTTTAAGCTCAAAATTGACTAGAAATATGAAAGCGTGTATGAGCTATCGAGATTTTAAAAAAACGTGATTTTTTCGAAAAAATCAATTATTGCAAAATGTTTATAATATTTTAAAATTTTTTGGAAACGATCTTTTTTAGTTAGTAGGGAGCTACACTTTTACCAAGTTTCGTGAAAAAATGATTTGTTTTCACGAAGATATGAGCGTTTCAAAAAAACGCGATTTTTAACGGTTTTTTTTTCAAATAAATAATTTATTTTTGAATTTTTTGACATCGGATTTCCACAGATCGATCCGTATTTAATAGTTCTACAACTTTTGTATAACACTTTTTTCATTTTATGGCACCATGACAGAGTAAAATGGAAAAACCCGTTTTTGGTCAACTTTGGGCCCAATTTACTATGGGCCCCCGAGGTGCCAGTTGTTTGTATTTTGATTTATTGAATTCTACGAAAATTTCCGATTTTTTACATATTTTTGTTGACTGTATCTCCGAAGTGAAAAATTAACATGGGGCCAAAAATAGGCAGACTGCACTATTAGTCTTTT
>JANEYF010004516.1:0-30521 GCA_029963845.1 Rhamnusium bicolor
TTCCTTTATCATGAGTAAAGAAAATGTTCATTTTGTAAGTGAGTTTTTTAAACCAATAGCTTGGTTTAGAGTGTTGTTTTCTGATTCATTATCAATGATTTTTTCTAAACAATCTAATAATTCTGTTCAATAGGTATAAACAGTCTCTATGCACTTTGTATTAAAATTCCAATGTGTTGGAGCAGCTTTAGGTAATATCACCTTAACAACATTATCTAACACGGCTGTTCTTTTTGGCGATTTTCCAAAGAATGAAGAAAAGCTATGTAAATTAGCAAAAAAATGTTCATGCTTTCATCCTGACTTGATGCTTTTTGTAAAATTAAATTTAGTTGATGAGTCTTACAATGAATAAAATTTGCTGAAGGATAACTTTTTTTAATTAAACATACCTATTAACTTCTTTTTTCTTATCAAGAGATGTTTGCTTTATCGTCATATTAGGTTTTGGACGGCCACCACCTTTGAATTTCACTCAGTCTTCATAACCCAACTTATGTCCATCTTTCAGTTTTAATATATTTCGTACAACACTCATATTTAATAGTAAACACCAAAAACACTGTTTTACTTAATTTCACGACAAGTAGAGATTTACTAATAAAATGTTCACAAATGAAAACATTAAAAACAACGCGATAGAATTTATCGACCAACGCGTGGTCAACATTAAGACTGCTGACTGGCGACTGCTCTACTAAATTTCGTGCGTTACCGTGTCAGGGTCGTCAGGGACATTGTCCCCTCCAGTGTTTTTTGTCTCTTTTGCTTTCTGACAATTCGCGCATAAGTCTATTTCACTATAATTCGTTATAAATTCGGTCCGTAGCTAGGTTTGAGGACACGTTGTGGATTGACCCAAGATTTTTAAGTTCTATAAATGAATAATGTAATGATCTAGATATTGGAATAGTATTGTGCATAGAATGAACTAGAAACTTTAATATATTTTTTTAAGAATATTAAAAAATATATATATTATATATTTTTAAACTTCAGAAAATGAATAGCTCTATTTTTTTATTTGTATGTGGGAGGTCATTGGCCAAATGACCCTATAGAAAAACCGCCAGTGACCGGAAGTGAAAAAAAATCACTTGTATGTCAAAAAGTGCAGCTTATTATATATATAGAATATCCCAAATTTCAATCAATTATCTTCAAAACTAAAGGAGAAAAGGGGGGTGTTTCATGATCCTGTTACACCCGGTATGTGCAAATTTGCAACTTTCCAAATCTTTTGTCATTTGTAGGGCGTTTTTCATTGAGAGGTCGATTAATAAAACATCTTTCCATATCCAGCACTTGTTTTTAAATTTACTTACTAATGCTCATGCCGGGGGCATCTTTTAGAGTTTTTAATTCATTTTGTACATTTTGGATGAGATTTAAAGACAATGAAGAGTTTTCTAATCGTCGCATACTGTTCAGTAACACTATATAATTGTTATGAATCACGTGTCGCCACTTCTACTTCAGAATTCTTGAAATCTTTCTAAACCTCGGAGATTACTTTTGATTCATTCGGATTTAACTGAAGAATGAAAGCGTTTGTTCTTTGAAAATATTAATGATAGTATCCAACTGCCGCTACCCAAATATTAGTTTTTCTGTAATTTCACTTAGTAAATCCACTTTATTTAAAATAAGTTGTTTCTGTTTCTGGTTATTATCAGTAGAAAAAGTTTAAGAGCGATTCACAGATTTATGTTGGTTACCTAATGAAAACGCTCCCTTATGAAGATATTTTATATATGCAGTGTTTTTATTTTAAATAAATGACCAAGTAAATGACGTTAATATTAGGTTTACAAAACGCTCATCGTAAATTATTCCAAGTATTACTAAATCCTCTGTAAAACAAAGTAGTAAATAGATAAAAGTTTAAATATAGAACAGAAATTAAATAAAGAAATTAATTATTTCATAGTATTATCAAGAATCTTTTATTGGGCTAGACAGATTATTGAAAATAAATAAACAAGGTATAAAATAATTCTCATTGACAATATACCTCGACGATGTCAAGCTGTTATTGATGCAAATGGGACATATATTTTATTGAAACTGTAAATCCAATTTGCAGCTTCAAACGAAATTATTTTTTTATTATTATTTTAGTTATTTTCTTGTGAATAAGATTGAAAAATGGTATTATCTGTGCTCGATTTAATGAAAAATGGATGGAAATTTATGTTGAAAAAAATGTATTATCGTTCCCAAATAAAAATGCGTTTTCTCGAAATGTCCCTAACTTTCTTGGAGCAGTTTATATAAGGCAGAATCAAATATTGAAAAATAGTTTGAGGTTTCCATTATGTGTACAATGACTGAAAGAGGCATCTGGCTTAATATTTTATGTGTACCCAGATGTGTAAGAAAGGGATGAAAGCTTTATAAAGCTATATTTTCATACAAGGAATGACTTAGCACTATTATTTTTTTTAAATTGCTTCTCACCATTGTTTTTAAAAATGATTTTATATTTTTTTATACATCTACTTAGTCAATGGCGGTAGTTATAATATTTGAAATGCATCACTTTAATTTACTTTATATTCTAAGTTTGGGGCACCAGTTTTGTAAAATGTTTGCACATATGACGTACTGGATGCAGTGAATGCTTTAAGAAATTCCCTTTGTACTGATGTTTATGATCTAAATAGTGAGATAATTAAAAAAACTATTGATATAATTTTGTGTCCTCTAACCGCATTAATAAATAGATGTTTTGAGGAAGCATTTTTTCCAGACGCCTTTAAAATAACTAAGGTTATTCCGCTTTTTAAAAAGGGTGACATGACGTTAGTGGACAATTACAGTCCGATTTCGATTATTCCAATTTTTGGGAAATTAGTTGAAATTCTCTTAAAATGGGCACTGTCTCAGCACCGTGAACGTAATTCAATAATTTCAACTAGCCAATTTGGCTTTTGTTCCAAATTTTCTACAACGTAAGCTGTACAGCGAGTTGTGGGTGACATAATTCGAAATTTTGAGGAGGAAGAACACACAGGAATCGCTTTGTGTGATCTCTCTAAAGCTTTTGACTGTGTTCCTCATGACCTGCTGCTAAGGAAATTATCGTATTATGGAATAAGAGGTTTGCCTCTACTTCTTTTTACATCTTATCTTAGAAATAGGAAGCAATATGTCAGTATCAACAACTTAAATTCAGATTTCAGCGATGTTAAACATGGCGTGCCCCAAGGATCTGTGTTGGGACCAGTTCTATTTATATTATTTATAAACGATATTCACTATTTTCTCCAGCCCTATAAATGTGTCCTTTTTGCCGATGATACAACTTTAATTGCTTCAAATAGAGACTGTTCAAATTTTCTCGATAGTTTAAATCAAATTGAAAAAATTGCTAACAAATGGTTTATTACAAATAAACTTAAACTAAACGGTGATAAATCACAGAAACTTGTTGTATCTTCGAATCATAGCATCACTAAGGGAGAAAGCGTTAAGTTGTTGGGGGTTATATTAGATGACAATTTAAATTGGAATAGTCATGTTGACTATTTGGGGAAAACACTTACAAGTGTAATTTTCTTATTACGCAAATTGAAGTTGGTATTGGGTTCCAACACACTACTTTCTGCATATTTTGCATTGTTTCATTCGCGTATTTCTTATGCAGTAACCTTATGGGGTAATTCAAGTCATGCCATAAGAATTTTTCGTCTTCAAAAGAGAGCTGTCACAGTAATCAGTGGAATTAATAATAATAGGGAACATTGTCAACCACTATTCTTAAAATTCGGTATAATGCCTTTACCATCTTTACATATATACTTCTCTCTAATTGCAATACATAAAAACGTCAGTAGTTTTGAAACCCACTCTGATTTAAACAACTATAGTACAAGATCTGCAAATTTACTAAGGATACCTCGTTTTAGGCTGAAAAAGTAATTAATTAAATTTTAATTTGTATAATAAACTACCCCCTGAAGTAGTCACTAAATTTAAATCGTTTTAAAAACAATGTTAGAAGTATTATATTAAAACATTGTTTTTATTCAATTGAAGATTATTTACGGGCATCACTCTAATAAATAAGAAATTGATAAATAATAATAAATGATAAAAGATTACCCATTTAAAATTGCACTGTATTTATTATATTGATGTGGAGCAGAACTACCCGATATTTAATTTAAATTTGTTAATTAGTTTAATTTTGTTTTATGTGTGTTCATAGGTGTATGTATGTGTATATGTGTGTGCATATGTATACGTGTGTATATATGTGTGAATATGTATGCGTGTGTATATGTTGCATGCATGTGTGTATATGTGTATGTATGTGCATGTGTATATGTATGTGCATATGTGTATGTATGATTGCATATACACTGGTTTATCATATGTGTTTTTATTTATTATACTATGTACATTATAGCTAATGTATTTGTATTTGTGCTTTGTATATTTATATTTATATATATCAACCCTGATGATCTTTAAAAAAAAAAGTTTTTTTTTTAACTATAATATGTTGTGCTCTGACCTGCTACAAATGTACAAACCTGTATATAATGTGGTTAAATAAAGGATATCTATCTATCTATCTAAGTGGTTGATGGATAAAAATCACGCATGAAGTCAAAGACAAAAGTGAGGCTTGAAAGTAATTGGGTTAGAAGTATTTTTTTCTACTGTCGTTTGAAAAAGATTTTAATATCCATATGAGTAAGAAAAAGTTGAATTTTCCCACACTTGTGCCAGAAAGTAAATCAATTGTTTTTATGGCAAAAAAATGTTATAAATATTACACTAAATCCTGTGCAGTAAAAATCGTCGCCTGAGAGCAGAACTATTATTATATACAGGGTGAGTTCTAACTTATTTTATTAAATTTAAGGGATGGTAGATCTCTTAATGGTAAGTTCATATAAAAAAAAAATCTATGTGCTATAGTTTCCGAGAAAAAAAATAATAAAATTACTAAAACGTTTTGAGATCCTATTAACTGACCGATCTCAACTGAGAAGAAATTAAGATAGATTGGGTGACTACGACATTGACCTTGTTTTTTACAATAACTGGTTCACCACTTTTTGCCACTTTGTCTTCGATAGCATTTTCTAACAAAATCTTTTCAAACGCGCCGACCGCTGATATCGACGTAATAATGAATGCCATCCACCTGAAGTGAATTTATGGAATTTTTTTTTCCTGTTAATAAATAAATTTAATACATTTTTGTAGAGCTCGGTGCACTTTGTCGCCGTGAACCTACTGCTCCTTACGCTTTTTTGTGACTTTTCTATGACGAATTAAATAGGGAGGGGATGAAGTTATACTGCAGGAGCTTTTTGCTAAACATTCAGTTACGATATTGTTAGTGATTGAAAAGGTTACTATTTTTTTTATTTAATTTTTGAGAATGTACGTAGAAATTGGATAAGAAGGGCTCTACTGTGTGTGCAGGTTGGTGGTGACAATTTTGAACACTTATTGTAATATGGCTACTCTTTTGTAACTATCTAATAAATTAAAAAAAAAGTGTTAATAAATTATAAAACTAATTAAATTAAAATAAGTTTTGTAAATTGATAGTGAAAATGATTGTTATTGTGAAACGTGAGTCCTGAATACGCCTCTGTCTCCATATTCGTACGTGGTCGAATATCAAAGCCCGCCGAATAGTCGCATACACGCTTTTTGTGAAGTTTTTTTTTAAATGATTTATCATTTGAACTAAAAAACTGGAGTAGGATAACTTTGTCGGTGAATTTCTGACGTTTTTTGTATCTTTGCTGCAATTTACAACGAACTTAGACAAACAAATCATGTTGTTCGCGTCAAAAGTGGGTCAGATGAGCAATGCAGCGGGCCACAAAAGTTTAACAGTATTTTAGGTTGGGTCAGTTTTTCAACTTTCTTTTTTATTTATTTTTTTCGCAATTCATGTTACTAATATCAACAGGAGTCCCCTCCTAAAATTACTCAGATAAGTTGGCGTTGCCCAACCTTTATATTACATATATTATATATATTATATAGTGCCAGATTTAGTGCAAAAATATTTTATCTATAGAACCTAGGGTAATCCCAAAAATCCTTTCCGGAGTTCATTGTGTTTAGTGCAGAGCTATTCTAAATGTGACTGTGTATACTGTCTCCTGTAAAATTTACATGTTGTGACTATTGCTCTCAAGGGACGAAATATAACTTCTTTGAAAGAGTACAGCTATTCACAGTATAAACCACTTCGTTTTACCCCATATTTTGAAAGCACTTGAAGTTAATTTTCTACAGAACACTCAATATATCCTTCTACGGCATTGGATGATTTCCGTCCACCATGATTTTTTTGAGAATGATAATGTCTAGTCCTGTATCAACCAGCAACGTAGCAGATGATCCCCTCAAGCGACTCAGTAATTTCTCTGGGTACGACTCCTAACCATCTTCTCAGTTCCCTGTAATTCTGTGAAACGCCCCACTACGTTCACGCGACATCTACTCTCGTGTCACGCAGATCACAATTGTCACAAATAGTATATACCCTCGTATCCACTCTATATATTGTTGTATTGAATTCCTCATGTACCACCATCCTGCCCTCCTACTTTTCATATAACTGAGTTTTGTTATACCCCCACCCCACCTACCAATTGATGAACTGGAGAAATTAGGGGGTATCAGGAAGGGTATCTTAAACACAATCATAACATAACCATAACACGACCATAACATAATCCTAACACAACCATAACACGACCATAACACAACCATAATATAACACAACCATAATATAACACAACCCCAATATAATCATAGCATGACCATAACATAACCATAACATAACGGCCATAATGCGACAATAACAGAACCATAACCTCAATCATATCATAACACAACCATAATACGACCATAACACAACCATAATATAACTGAGTACCAACTGATCAATGATGTGATTAGCTGTGGTCGTAATTAGTACCATATATGTGTATATGTAAACCCATGTACATGGCACGCAAAGTTCACCTAAAACTTATTCGCAACATGAAGAACTTCCGCACCACTGACCGTCAAAGTTGCATAGTTATGTTATTCATATGAATTATGAATTTTGAATAAAACAAACATATGCACATAACGATATATATATACCATCCTTAGGAAGGGATGTAAAGTAGTTGGTCTCTTGTCTATAAAATGTTAGGCAAGTAAAAAAATCCCTACTCTTTAACAGAGAATAGGTTCGGCAAAATTTCCAGGTTGGGGGTAGCTCTTCTCCTGGCGTCAGTGATTGACCCTGGTAGCGGAAATAGGCCGACGTTATTCAATGATTTAAAAAAAGATTTATTTAAGATATAGAATTTTGCGGATATTTGCATTGTTCTTAGACCTCTATGGAGATATTGACCATTTCTAAGTATTTTTATCCCTGAGATATTTTAGGGATTTAATTCTATTGCTTAAAATAGTTACTTAATTACTAACACATATCTTGGAAACCCTAATTATCATCTCTGTTATGGTAAAACCCAGAGTAGATTTTTATTATAGACTGTCAAAATTTTTGACTTATTACTTAAAACTAACCTACAAAAAGCAATGTATGTACGTTAACGTCGTGCTCAATAAAATTATAATGGTTTTTCCTTAAGTGTAAGTACAATTGTAAAAGAAAAAAATTACGTAAGTACTTACCTCGATACACAAAGTTGTGGGCCTATCTTTTCCAATTTATGAAAAAAAATTCTGCTTCTTGAATATCCCTTTTACAACATAAATCACTTCACAATAATTAAAAGTCTCGAGACAACCCGTATATCAAGACGGAATTAACTAATAAAATCGCGACAGTATTACGCGTCCACTACAAAAATAAGCACCAACACACCACACCGGTACGAATGGTTTGTTTTCATTTCCGATTTTGACGTTTTTAATACCTACTGAATCACAGTGAACATGTGGATTAGTTTACATCGTTGCCAAACTTAAAATAGAGCACATTTTCTCGTAACATCGTTTCGGCATCATAAATATTTTGTTGTAGTGTTTAATTCAATTTTGATAAGTGTGTTATATTACGTTAGTTAAGATAAACTGATTTATCTTTACAAATTAAAAGGTGAAGGCTGACTAAAAGAGATAACGATTTGTATCTCCATACATTTCTTAAAAGTACCTACCTATTCAATGATAATGAAATAAAGATAATGCACATATTGGAGGTATTCGTAATAATTATTTTCATTAGAAAAGATTTTTATCCTGTGTTTTCATTTATAATCTTTAATAGAATAAGTAAATTCTGTAGAAAAACACGGCACTTTTCTTTAGGTAAGTATGTATTTTTAGAACAACTAGATAATTATTATTTAATTTATTTGTATTGCTGGTTGCATGACATAAATGAACCTTTTAAGTGTACACTACTCGCACTTTTAATATAACGTTTTCTGGTAATTTTCGTTCACTTTAATCTCTTCAAAAATACATCATACAACCAGTCAATTCTGTTTACAAATTCACACCCGATAGTAGGTACGTAAAGAAAATCAAATGTAGATCGACAGTTCATTTAAAATAAGGGGGGCATAAAGGTTTCCAATGTCTTCATGATACCAGGGATTTATGGACCCTCTGCATTGATAACATGTTACCTTGTAAAAATGATACCGTAATTAAATAAAAGAATACGCCAATAATCGAGGCATTTCTGGTGGCACTTGATTTGCAAACGATATTGAAAGTTAAACAATTGAAATGTTTTCAATAAAGTTGAAATTCTTGTTACGTTGTTTTTATATCAATATTCAAATTAAAACAATTATTGTTATGATATCAATATATTATTCAGAATTGCTACTTGGTGACCGTTTTCATTAAAATGGTAATAATACTAATAATAATAATAATAATATTATATTAAGAAGGGCAAGGCAGGTTGCAAGGACAGCCTGCTAATAGACCGCTGTATTACACAGGATTCTGTGCAATACAAGCGGAGTCTATCGATGGCCTGGATTGATTACCGCAGGGCATTTGATACAACATCGCAGGAACTATTGTTGTACTTGCTCGAATGTCTTGCGGTACCAGCACCACTAGTGTGGGATGCATAGAACAGCTGTTCCCTTCTCTGGAAGACCCGCTTCACCATAACATTAGGTGCACAGCGGGTCACGACAGAGCAGGTGGCATTTAGGAGAGGAGTCTTCCAGGATGTCTCCCCCGAGTCCTCCCCTCTTCTGCATCTCACTGCTGCCGTTGTCTGTTGGGCTCCGCCAAACCTGCGGATATCAATGTGGACCATCCAGCGACCAGAGGCATAAGGTCACCCATCTATTTTATATGGATGACCTTAAACTTTATGCCTCCGCAGAGCGCGAACTACAAAACGCTCTTAGGGTGGTTAAAGAATATATGCAGGCAATTAGTATGGAGTTCGGATTGGACAAATGTGCAGTCGTCCACCTCAAGAGATGATGATGCGGGGAATTCCCTGAAGATGCACAGCTCGCAGACGGAAGCATCCTAAGACATCTGGATGCCGGAGAGACCTACACATATCTGAGTGTGCAACAAAGGCATATCCAGGATGTAACACAAATAAAGGATTTTCTCCGCAGCAAGTACAGACACTGTCTCCGAAAGATTTGGTCTTCCGAACTTTCGGGGAAGAACAAGGTGTCTGCAACTAACATGCTCGCTGTTCCGGTTCTGCTCCTTGGAGTCTTAAAGTGGACGGTAGATGAGCTGCGCCAATAAGACAGAGATACCCGCAAGATGATGAATATTCACAGAAGTATTCATCCTAGATCGTCCGTTCCTCGTGTGTACCTCCCACGTCAACGGGGGGGCCGAGGACTCTTGAGCATGGAGTGTATGCATGGCAGAGTAGTACTGAGTATGGCATGTAACATCCTCAGGAGCTCAGATCCCCGCTAGCGGTTTGTGAAAGATCACGAAACTGTAGGAGTGGGAGCAGGATTGTTGAAGCTGCAAAAAGAGCCGCAGATGAACGCGGTCTCGCATTTGACACAACAGGCGGGGAGGCCGGCGAGGTGCTAATGTAGAGTCAGTCACCGAACTTCAGCCAAATCGTCTGAAAACCCGAATCAGAGTTGCCGCACAGGAAAATCTGTTTCGGCAGCACGTCGATAAACCCTAGCATGGTATCTTCTATAAGAACATAGAAACACTGGGTTTATCGACCAGGCTGACATTCGCATTTCTAAGGTCAGCTGCGCTTAAGTCGCAGACCGAGAGATTCATTATGGCCTGCCAAGATGGTGTTATCAACTCCTTGCTCTACCGTAGCCGCGTGTGGCGTGTAGAGGTTCCTGACATCAATTGCAGGACCTGCCGTCAGGCGCCGGAATCGCTCATGCACATACTATCTGCATTCCCCATATACGCGATTTCGGCCTGCATCCACCGACATAACGCGGCGTTACGAGTGCTATACTACCATCTAAGGCACTCGTGCTGCCTTATGCCCCGGAGATATTGAGTCCATTATCGAGAACGAGAAATGCCGGATTTACTGGAACTACTCGTTCCCGATGGTCAGGATAATCCAAGCCAACAAGCCTGACATAGTCCTCCTCGACCACCAACTAAAGGTGATGTATGCCATCAAGTTCTCGCACAAAATCTAAGGGAGGAGAAACGAAAAAATATGCGATCTCCGGTACGAGCTCCAAGTGCTTACCCAGGCTACTCGGTAAATTTAGCTTAATCGGTGTACTCGAAGGATAAAGCTACCGTTCTCGGAACTGAAAACCGGACGCAAATAGCGAGTGACTGGCAGGCCAATTCAGAAGGGCATTCGGGTTCTCTCCGTCTGCTTAGGGCCTGATTCTGGTTCTCAGTCTAACTTGCGGGATGTGGGGAGTGGCTGTAGTTAATTCGCCGCCGCGACTCCCGTGAGCGTCGGAGGCCACGGGACGACTGTCTGGCATCAGATAATACGAAGAAAAAATAATAATAATAATAATAATAATACGTGCAAAGGACCGGCAACCTCCACGCTGGTGCACCCTGGACAGGCAGGGGCAACTCTGCCTGACAAATGCCGGCCGGGGGTACCAAGGCTAACCACCTGGTACCCCTTCTACTTCGGGTTCCATATAATCTTCGAAGAAGGGCTCCTCACGATCGACCCCAAGCGGATGGGGGTCAGAGACAGGCGGGGAGGGGCCTCACCGGAACGTCTCAATGGTAACGAACGCAATGGACAAGGACGCTTTAAGTGGACGGGGGAACTTCGGGATGACTTGCTGACCTGCCGCGAGAGTAGCGAACCTGAGCGAAGGGGATACATGGCGCGATTGCATGCACTTTGGTGCGAAATGCATCCAGAGTATCGCGCCTTCTCTCAACAACATCTGAGAGATCAAGTATCCTTTCTGCTCAGGACAGGTTACGTAAGGGCACCCCGTCAGCTGGAAGAACTGCCAGCCGCAGTACCACCGCGGCAATTACCAGCTGATGGGGAACATCCTTTAGAGTTCATCGGTGTAGACTTAAGGACGAGGGTTAGCCTTAACACCAGGGCTAACCTAAAGCCACAAGACCTGGCTAGAATGGACGCAAAAGATGGTAAACGCGAAGATTCCCCCAAGGAAAAAGAAGAAGGTACAAAAAATGAAGGCAAAATACAGTCGGCCAGACAACACGCTTCTCGGATCCAGAGTGTGGTGGAATATAAGACGTCTGGTAGAGTTTTTACTCCCAGAATCCGGCGCATAGCAGCCGGATTAAGACGTCAACACCATACTCTAAATCTGACAGTGATGCTTACCATCAAGCAGCACTGTCTAGATAGGATCCGAGCGCTCATGGCGATAAAAAAAACATTAAAGAGGCGAGTGAGGAGTATGGAACAAAACAATTTGTTCCGTACCAATCCTTCCCGCCTCTTTCAAGAGCCACAGCGTGTTGTCGACAATCCGCCGACTGTAGAAGGTGTCGAAACCTTCTGGAAAGGAATCTACGTGCCACAGACATCGTCAAGAGCCAGAAGAAGTGTGTCCGGCAATCAGTACGGAGGAAGTTCAACAAGCACTTGTTGGTACCAAGAACTTCGCTGCCCCGGGCCCAGACGGCATTAACAACTGGTGGTGGAAGAAATTTCCTTCCACTCACCGCCGTCTGGCGCGAGTTTTCAACTCATGGTTGAACGAGGGGCAGCAGATTCCGGACTGGTTCGTCGAGGGACGTACTGTGCTTATCCCCAAAAAGGGGGTTCTCTCCGACCCGAGGAATTATAGGCCGATCACTTGCCTCAACTCCTGCTACAAGATATTTACACGTATCTTGTATGCTAGGACACTGAGGTCTGTTGATCCGGTCTTCCAGCAGATACACGAACAGCGTGGTGCCAAGAAGGGCATGGCAGGTTGCAAGGACAGCCTGCTGATAGACCGCTGTATTACACAGGATTCTGTGCAATACAAGCGGAATCTATCGATGGCCTGGATTGATTACCGCAAGACATTTGATACAACATCGCACGAGCTATTGTTGTACTTGCTCGAATGTCTTGCGGTACCAGCACCACTAGTGAGATGCATAGAACAGCTGCTGCCGCTCTGGAAGACCCGCTTCACCATAACATCAGGTGCGCAGCGAGTCACGACAGAGCAGGTGGCATTTAGGAGAGGAGTTTTCCAGGGTGACTCCCTGAGTCCTCTCCTCTTCTGCATCTCACTGCTGCCGTTGTCTGTTGGGCTCCGACAAACCCGCGGATATCAATATGGGCCACCCAGCGACCGGAGGCATAAGGTCACCCATCTATTTTATATGGATGACCTTAAACTTTATGCCTCCGGAGAGCGTGAACTACAAAATGCTCTTAGGGTGGTCGAAGAATATACGCGGGCAATTGGTATGGAGTTCGGGTTGGACAAATGTGCAGTCGTCCACCTCAAGAGAGGACGATGCGGGGAATTCCCTGAAGATGCGCAGCTCGCATGCATTTACTATCTGCATGCCCCATATATGCGATTTCGGCCTACATCCACCGGCATAACGCGGCGTTACGAGTGATCAAGTGGAAAGTCGCAGTCAACGCGGAGAAAAGCCAGACGATTCTCTTTAGGAAAGGACGCAAGGAAACCCCCACAGGACACGTCTCCATGTTCGGCGAGGACATCCAATGGCACGATTCCGTCAAGTACGTTGGCGTAATCATGGATAAAGGCCTGACATGGAGACAGAACACCGAAGCCACGGTAAACAGCGGACGAGAGCTCCATCTACCCGATGGTAGGGAACAAGAGCAGGCTCAGTCTAGGAACAAGCTTCGCTAGTCAAAGCACCTCATCAGACCACAGCTGACCTACGCCTCCGTAGAGGGGATACCAAGCGAAGACCACTGAAGAAGACCAAGCCGTGAAAACTGCCATCAGGACAGGTGGCACCATGGTACGTTAGAAACGCTGACATCTTCAGGACCGAGTACACACCAGTCACCGAAATCATCCGGGATAGAGGAAGAAACTGTACACCTTAGCTGAGGAGCACAGGAACTCGCTATCAGGGAGGCCATCTCCTATGATCCGGCTGACGCACCAGAAGCCGAAGGACAGTTACTGGATACACGGGTAAGTATAACTAATCCTTTCCTTACAGATGGACCAAACCCACTGAAAAGACATGACACGACCAACCACCGTCCACACCTTGCTGGCGCCGGTCAGTAAACCGACCAGTGCCCGTTGTCCCCCTGGCCCGTGGAGGACGAAAGTGCTAAGAAAGCACTTAGGCCTTCACCTCCCAGAGCTACACAGTTCATCCTCACCTTGTCCGATGATCCAGATGACAATGTGTCAATTGACACTTTGTGTACTGGCAGTCAATCCCAAGTCACAGAATATCCACACAGTCCCTGACAGACAGATGACTACCCCCCGGGGTGACAAGCTGGCGAAGAAAGAAGACGAAGACAGAAGAGCGCCAGAAGAGGCCCAGCCAGCAGGGTTCATCAGCCAGGACCCAGGAGGTGACCGAAATCTTCGGCACCGCTCACATTTGAGAGTGGGGCCGTCGTAAAGTAAGTTAACCCGCCCTGCACGAGGCCGGTCCAGGTCTACAGCGATGACCAGGGTAAAAAGGCCCCAGCATCCGAGACCGTCATCATGCCAAATGGATATTGGCGCGTTACGAGTGCTATACTACCATCTAAGGCACTCGTACGGGGTAGACCAGACACCAGTGCTGCCTTACGTCCCCGGAGATATTGAGTCCGTTGTCGAGAACGAGAAATGCCGGATTTACTGGAACTACTCGTTCCCGACTGTCAGGCTAATCCAAGCCAACAAGCCTGACATAGTCCTCCTCGACCATCAACTCAAGGTGATGTATGTTATCGAGTTCTCGGCACCTGCGGAGAAAAACATCAGCTTGAAGGAGGAGGAGAAACGGACCAAATATCACGATCTCCGGTACGAGCTCCAAGTGCTGTACCCAGGCTACTCGGTCAAAATGGTCGTCCTTATTATCGGTGTACTCGGAGGGATAAAGCCTGCGCTGCTCTCGGAACTGAAGATCATACCGGCCTGCCAAAAATCAGCTGAGTGGCTGGCAGGCCAAATGCAGAAGGCGGTCATTCTTGGTTCTCTCCGTCTGCTTAGGGCACATGATTCCGGAGCCTACAGTCACTAATCCTGCGGGATGTGGGGAGTGGCTGAGGTTAATGTGCTGGCGCGACTCCCCGTGAGGCGTCGGAGGCCACGGGAGGACTGTCCAGCGTCGGGCAACCGAAAAAAAATAATAATAATAATAATACGTCTTTATTGTTTTAAAAATTGTTGTACAATTTTTGTTGCAAAAGGCAACGTGTAACCTATGACTACTCAACTTAACCTAACAATTAAAATATCCAACATTAAAAGTAAAAATTAAAGGAAAGTACAATTTTAGAAAGACGAAAAATAAATATTTAGCCTAATCAACAAAAAATAATAACAATCTTATGTTATGAGCATGCATGAAACATTTCGTAGTACCTGTATGTGCTTACATGTTAATTGTACAAAAAGAAAAATAAATAAATAAGAAAAATTTTTTTATAGTATATTGAATTAGAAATTATTGACTGACAAATCACAGAAGATTATTGAAGTGAAAAATAGTGTAACTTGACTTTTTCCGGAAATTGCTTACAGGGAGAGACTTTAACTGGTGTTATATTATTCTAAACAGTTACAGAACTATAAGAAAACGATCTTTGAAACATGGCTGAATGATACCTTGGTAGTGAGAGGCGATTAATAAATCTTAGATTTGCGTCATGAATATTGCGTCTAAAAACTAGCTTTTTTCGGAAATAAGGGGGAGAATCAGCTATTAAGATACTGAACCAATACGGACAAGTGATACTTGTACAAGTTTTCAACTCGAAGCCAACCAAGCTCCTTTATTGTAGTTGACACTCTATCATATTTTTTTAATCGGTAAACAAATCTGCAACAGCTGTTTTGAATGTTTTGAAGTCGGTAATGCGTTAGCTTATCAAGGCAAAAATAATAGACTATATTACAATAGGTTAAAATTGGGAGAACAAGAGATTCACATATTTTTTTTCTTAATTTAAAGTTTATAATGCTAATGTTTGTGTATAAGAATTTTAATGCAACATATGATTTTTTTAACTAGCACAGCCACGTGGTCTTTAAAGCGTAAGTAGTCGTCAAACATCATTCCTAAATTTTTTACCTTATGAATAATATTAAGCATTTGAATATTTATTTTCAATTTAAGATTTGTACTAAAACTATTTTTAACTTTGTTTGAACAAAATAATATAGCAGCACATTTGTCAGCATTCAGTTTTAGATTATGATCCTTCGAGTACTGTGAAATAGAATCTAGATCACTATTTATTTTAATACGTGCATTATTAATATCACTTAATTGAGTGGCATCTGCATAACACTGTATATTACAAAAGTTAATGGAGGTAAAAATATCGGCTGTGTAGAATAGGAAAAGCACCGGTCCTAGCACGGAGCCTTGCGGAACTCCGGATGTGATGTGACAGCTATTTGATTATTGATCATCAAGAACAACTACTTGGGAACGGCTTCCTAAATAAGATGTAAAAAAAATTTACAGATGTATTATGAAAACCAAAGTAAACCAGCTTGGCACACCACAGACTGTGGTCTAAGGTACAAAATGCCTCTGAAAAGTCAAGAAGTGTCAAAACAGTAGCATTACCATTATCTAAGGACCTCAAAATATTGTCAGCTATGTTGGATAGAACAGAGGTGGTGCTGTGACCTGATTGTAATGGGGAAATAATATTATTATTGATGACGATGACGTAATTATAAATTAGAGGTTGGACTATTTTCTCTAATATTTTTGATAATGTTGGTATTATAGTAATGGGCCTAAGGTCAGTAAAATTATTGGGATCATTTATTTTTTGGAATGGGTTTTATTAAGGACATTTTCCATTTACCAGGAAAATAACCTGTTTCTAAACAACAGTTTATAATATGGGTGATATGTTTACATATTATTACAGAACAAAACTGAATCATACATATTACTACAGAACGAAACTGAATCATTATTATACTCATTTCATGATAACAAGCATTCGATTTTAATTTGTCAATAACAGATTGAACATTAATAACTGAAGGTAGTTTAAAATGAAACATTAAATGTTCGTTAAATGTATGTGATAAATACCAATTAGTAGAATCAGGACAAGTATTTATAGGGTTGAAAATAGAGGAAAAATAACTATTTACTTCTGGTTTACATAAAGAAGGAAAATCAGTATTTTGACGTTGTTTTAAATTTAAGCTGTTTATAGACTTCCAAAGATCTTTAGATACAAAATTATTTTTTTTTATTTATTTATTTATTACTGCTGCAACAAATTTAACAAAACAATATGTCTTAACCTAGTTTACAATACAAAAAAAATGACACCTGAGGAGACCTCGTAAGGTGTCGAACAGTATTTATATTCTCGTTAGTATGTTTTTGTAATAATAACACAGGCCTGCAAAATAAAAGTTATGGTGGGGGGTTTCTATATTTTAATGTAATTCTGTATGACTGTTTCATGCCGAATCCAAAAATGACTTGCATTTTGCTCTATCACGCAAGGTTTTTTTCACAAAGTAAAAATACATGAACGGTTTTCTAATAAAATGTATTAAAATAATGCATTACAGTAAAATACTTCTCATTTTTAATTACAAAATTTAAATCAAAATTTACAAGTACCTACAAGAAAATAATATTACGAAAAAGTTGTTAACATTTTTACATGTCTCTTTGCGAATGAAAACACTTTCTTTTACTTTCAAATGAACGCTTAGTTGAGGCCCGTTTATGTGAAGTTTCACCTTCAGAAGATTCTCTCTTTAAGCACCAACAATAATCAGCCATCATGGCGACGTTCCATCTTCCTTGATATCTCATCTCCATCTGTTTAATGTCCTGGTGAAATATTTCACCTTGTTCTTCACTCACCGCCCCGGGATTTTCTGGAAAATAGTCAAGATGAGAATGAAGAACATGAATTTTCAAACTCATATTGCACCCCAATGTTTTATAATTTTCTAACATATCGTTGACTATATTCTTGAAATCAGGATCTCTGTTATTACCTAAGAACTTTTGAACTACATTTTTGAAGCCAACCCATGCAGCCTTTTTCTTTATCATTCATTGTTGAGTCAAACACTCTGTCTTTCATTAACTCTCTAATTTGTGGCCCAACAAAAATACCTTCCTTAAGCTTGGCTTCTGATAAACTAGGAAACTTTGAACATAAATACTTGAAGCAGTTACAGTTTTTGTCGAGAGCATTAACAAATTGCTTCATTAGCCCCAACTTAATGTGTAATGGAGGCAGAAGAACTTTTTCGGATCGACCAAACTTTCTTGTACAATATTTTTTGAACCAGGTACTAAATTAATTCTACGTGGCCATTCTTTCTTTTGCCAATGTTCACCTCGTGCTCTACTGTCCCATTCGTATAAGAAACAGGGCATTTTAGTATAGCCAGACTGTTGGCCTAAGAGCTACCTAAGATTTTAAAATCTCCACATAACATCCAGTTGTGGTCTGCATATTTCACCTTTTCAAGTAGGAGTTTCAAATCTTCATATCTTTCTTTTAAATGAACAGAGTGTGCAACCGGGACTGATGCGTATATATTACCATTATGCAACAATACACACTTTAAACTCCTTTTAGATGAGTCTATGAACAACCTCCAGTCACTTGGTTGATAAATGGATGCTCCTAACTTGTTAATCAATCCTGGAACATCATGGCAGTAAACAAGGGATCCCTCTTAATCAAAGTATTCTAAAAATTCAGTTTTACGTTTTCTATACCATGAGAATATCGTTCCTGGAAGAAGTAAATTCATTTCACTCAGTCTATGTCCCAAAAGTTCAGCAGACTATTTTGAAAGTCCTAAGTCACGAATTAAATCGTTTAGTTCATTCTGAGTAAAAAGCTGAGGCTGAGTACTTTATAATGAAAAGTCTTCATCCGAATCTTCAATTTCTAATTGCGAATCAGAATCAGACGACAAAAGAGTATATTTCTCTGGTACAGCAGGTACAGGTACATCTGGCCCATGCGCTACTGGCCTTATTGCTGATGGAAGGTTCGGTTAAAATATTTTTTTTCTTATTTTTAGTATTGCCACTTACGTCACACAAGCAAAAGTAACAATCTTCTACATGATTGCTGGGTTCCCGCCACACCATTGGTATGCCGAAAGGTAAGGATTTCTTTTTATTTTGAGTCCACTTCCGTAACGATTCAACACATGTATGACAAGCTCTGTGTGGCGCCCATGTTTTGTGTTGGCCTACAAGCTTTACACCAAAGTACGCATGATAACTTCTTTTTTACGAATTCCGTAATATTTCTTTGTCTTTTTTTAACTGTATATGAACCACAAATGTAACAAGACACATCGGTGCTGTTTTTACAATGTCTTGAAGACATGACGAATTTTTAATAACTTTATCACGCTATTATATACTGTAAGCACACGTTCAACCACAGTCAACTTACTACTGACTGCTGTATGTGCTTTTCGAATACTATGTGTATATTCTGGTTCTAACTAGAAACGCCTAGATTAAAAGGCAGTGGTGCTTAACAATTTGATTTTATAAAGATATGTATTAATTACTAATAATGTCGTTATGTATGTTTAGAGTAAACAGTGCGTGATACACGAAAACTAATAATACTGCAGAGTTCAGAACGACTTACTTACTCTGAAAATGTAAAAAAATTGTAGACCCCTAGAACCATGCAGGCCTTGTAATCAGCAGAATAATAGGAATAGAGTATGTGTAACCTATCTAATAATACTATACTATAATATACTAGAAATATCTTAAAAACTTAATACCTATATTGTTTGTAATAAAATAAATCCATAGCTGTAAACGTGGATAAAAAACAAAATTGATATAAATAATTTGGGGCGGTGTAGGATAAATGCAATGATTTATATAAAGGTACAAATACAAAAAATATATATATAAATTAGAAAAGGCAAAAAATGAAAAGAAATAGAGAGGTGATTGGAATGTACTAAGGTATATATTTCCTATCTACATTTAACTTTTAAATACTTTAATTAGAGAAAGGAAGCAATGTCACCATTTTATGTCAAATTACGTTAAAATGGATAGAAGTATAGTGTAACTGTCCATCAGATATTTTTTTGCTTCTATTCTAAATCGCTTTTTCCTCATTATTTCTATATGTGGTGGAAGTGTTATATAACTTGATTCCGTTATATTTAATGCTTTTTTGGGAGACCCTTTTGCTATAAAATCGCGTCTTACACGCGTTGTTCGCCCTAGTCCTAGTTTCATATTGTTGTTCAACAATGGATCCAATAGTCTCCTTATTGCTATGCACGTAGGTTATAGCAGCATGCATGTATAATCCTGCCACGTCAAGTAACTGGTTCTCAATAAAGCTGTTTCTACAGCATTCTCTATTTTTTTTTGTTAAATATTATTCTCAAAATATAATGTGTGTTATCTGCAATGGTCGTAAAATTTCTATATACGCAGAACCCCCATACTGTGATACCATATCTAATTATAGATTCAACTAAGCTGTTGTACGTGACAAGGAGAGTTTTATTGTGTAGTATATTCTTTAGGTTATAAAACTTATAGATCAGTTTTCGTATTCTTCCATTTAAATAGTCAATATGATTTCCCCATTTCAAATGCGGATCTAAAACCAATCCTAAGTATTTTATGGTGGCGACGCTATGTACACAGCTGTTAACCATTTCATTGATAAGTATGGGTTCTAGCACATGCGGCATTCAAGATTTTGTGTAATAGAAGGGCATATATTTAGTTTTTGTAGCATTCAGTTTAAGGAGGTTGTTATCTAGACAAGTTTCTACTTTGCCAGTTGCAGTGGTAACTTTTTGTTTTGTGGATTCCCAGGTTCTCAGCACAAATTAGCACCGTATCGTCTGCATATGACATAGTATTACAACCATAGTCTTTTTTGTAATAGATCGTTTATATATATAAGGAATAAGCTAGGCCCTGGGATAGTTCCTTGGGGAACACCAGTTCTTTTTATTTTTGTTGCGCTATAAGCGTTACCTATTTTAACTTGTTAAGGTCTGTTGGCTAGGTATTCTTTAAGTAAGTTATTATTTTGCATATATAACAAATAAGCGGCCTCCTCGCGGTTAATTGCATTTACGGTAAAGTTACGTATTTGTCTATAGAAATGCTATAGAAATCACTAGAACTATTAGAATTTACTAAGGGCTTTTTTACGTTATTTTATTAATTGTTTAACATTATCCGTTAACCATGATGCATGTGGTTTAGTTAGTAAAGTCAAGTATTTCTTATTTATTATTGACATATCAGCAAGAGTTTTTAGTTCTTGCTGAATATCAATAGCCATGGCATTGCATGGAATAATATTAATAATTAACATTTTGAACGAGGAAAATGAGAGGCAAGAAAAAATTTCAGTCATTTGATTGATGTATTTATTCCATATTGCAAGATACTTAGCTAAACAAGTAAAGTTGATTGGAAAAGACGATTTGGAAGATTTGGAGATTGATGCAACAGTTGGTACCGGTAATGATTTAGGTAAAAAAATTGCTTTACATTACTATGAATAAGATGAAAAAGTGGGATCATTGTTTAATAAAATTTTACCTTACTATGTAGAAATATTGGATGCACAGCCAAAAAAAAATAATAATACGCATCTTGTTGTAGGCGATTAACATGGGCAGATGTGTACTTTGTTGCGCTCTTGGATTATATAAATTTCTTAGCAAAGATATTATTTCTGATGCTCCGAATTTATGTGTTGTCAAAGAAAATGTACTAGCAGTTCCAAACATCAAGGCATTGGTAGAAAGATGTCCAAAGGATAATCTGTAAATTATTTTCGTTTTGAATAATGATGTTTGACTTAAAATTTATATTTTTTTAACTTTGAATAATTTTAATTAACCAAACTTTTTATTTGTTTACTGTCCCTTCATATAAATTTGTTCTCTTGTTTATTATTCCAGCAAGATTTTTTTCAATTTGTGAATTTAAGTACATTGTATACTATTATCTTATATTGGTTCTTACAGCACTGCAAATGGTAGTAATCAGCTACCGTAACGTTGGCCATTAAATTTAAATATTGTCATTAATAAAAATGTTATCCTAATTACTTGGGAATTCATCCATCCATATCAGTTAGTGGATCTAATTCAAATTACTCAGACAATAAAATAGTAATGAAAAATATTCAAAATACTACAATGTCATATGATAAATTTATCTACAGTTACAAGTATCTTGAGGGAGTTATTACTAAGGCTGGGAATCGAATACGAATAATTCGGGTATTCGAATATTCGAGTATTCGAATACGAATTATTCTAATGGGAAATTTCATTCCTGTATATTCGAATATTCGGAATATTCGAATACTTGAATATATTCGAATACTCGAATACATTCGAATATTCGAATACTCGAATATATTCGAATATTCGAATATTCGAATATATTCGAATACTCGAATATTCGAATATTCGAAAACTCGAATATTCGAATACCGATTACTCGAATATTCGAATACTCGAATATATTCGTTTATATTTGAGTAAATTTGAATATTAAAAATATATTATTAAATTATGTACGAATAGGTATGCAGTATGCATCCAGCCAAAGTAGGTAGATAGTAGGTATAGGTAGGTACCTATTCTAAAATCCAAATATATAAATAGACTACATTAGTGGCACGTTTTACTCCCCAGTCAAACTATTCCATCCTTCTCGCCTCGACCTTATTCTTACTGTACTACGGCAGGGGTATAAATTAAATTTTAAATTTTAGAAAAACTTGTAAATATTTAACTATTGACTTTTCATGTATTTGTTTTACTTTCACAATCTGCGTCTTTTTCAAAAACATTCTAATTTTAGAGCACTTTTATTTTTTTCGAAAAGGAAAAATAGTTATGACACAGAAGTATAATAAACTAGCTCTGTTTTCGTTTTATTTAAGCTTTAGTAGTTAAATGTGAACAATAGCACCCCAGTCCTAAGTTAAAATACTAACTAAATAATTCTGACCCTAAAGCACATGTACAGGAGACACCCTATTGTGGGTATGGAAAGCAAATCAAATGGCCTGCTTAGTAGATTACGTCACGACTATTATTGTGGTCTATCCAACCAAATACTCAAATAGAGTATTCACTATTCACTAGTATTCAGTGCTATACCTATTAATAATGAATATTCGAGGATCCGGATTATTCTGACACCTACTGAATAATTTGGATTATTCGAGTAATTATCGAATAAATATCTGAGTAATTGAATTATTGGAATATCCGAATACCTTAATAATTCGAATATCCGAATATTCGAATATCCGAATAATTCGAATACCTGTTCGAATAATTCGAATAATCCGAATATTCGAATATACGAATAGTTCGAATTATCGAATATTTTTTCGAATGAATATTCGAATACTAAATTCTGAAAAATCTTTTTTTCTTTTTTAAAGAAATTGGCTTTTGGAATGAATCCAGACAGCCGTCACACTTTTTAAAAGTAATAATAAATACTTCTATCCTAAGCTAGCATAAACTGTATATCCATAGATACATAAAATCCGAAATAAAATCGAAGGGAAATACAGGGGCATTTTTATTTTCACAAACAACACTGGACCATGGATTAAGGATTACCATCAACTTTAGATAAAAAGATAGGGATACACGTTTATCTAACTAAATATAAAAAGAGTAATCTATAGTCTGAGATTTGTGTTTTTAATAAATTGAAATAGATACAAATAAATATTTATTTTATTTAGATGCAATAAGTGCGATAGATTGAAGGGCTGTTCGACATTATTTCTCAGTATAATATTGTAGAACAAATTACATTCATTTCTGTTTTTGTAAAGCAAAAATATATGTTCGAGGTTCCCTCAACATTGCAATATAAGCAAAGATTAGACTGTATAATGCCTATTCTGGCGAGAAAAGATGGATTACACGCATGACCGAATTTTATTCTATTAATTATAGTGACGTACCTTCTGGGAATGTTAAAATCTTCGTGCCATGGAATTTCTGGTTGTATACGTGTATACCTATTTGGATGGTTATGGCACTATTCTTCGAGCTACACCCTTTGTCCACTGTTGTTTCATACGGTCGTTTACATATATGAATGCAGCCTTCAACACAAATTTTCATTTACTTCCAACGTTTCATTTTCTATGCTTTCTTTAGCGAGGACATCTACCTGTTCATTATATTGCAGCCCAGGACGAGCTTTTACCCAAACAAAAAACAATTCTTTTACCACACCAATTTTAATTCACATAAACGGTTTTTTTAATTTTTGTGAATATGTGGGTTGAGCAGTGTATTTGGATTATAGCTAATTTTGATAGAGGTAAGAACTGATAGGAATCTGACATGATTATAAAGCTATTTAAATGATCAGTCAAAATGTCATTCGCAGATGTCTTTAACATTTAATATGCAAAAACGTCAAATGGAGTTAGATTCTGCGGGCTACGAGGTGGCCAAGGAATGATACTCCACTTCCTAGCCATTTTGGATATTTTCCATTTAATAAGTAAAATGAAATAATATCTTGAAAGGTGTCCCCTTCATGTGTTGCCAGATATATCAAATAGTAATTTTGTTACATGCAAAATGATATGTTTTTGCAAGACGAGATATGTAAATGATTGAACTGTTTAGATCCCTTGCCTCTGTTATTGCTTTTTCTTCTGTTATTTTATTTTCACAGCCAACTACACCTGAAATATTTTTATGCTTACTTCTTGAATATAACATAATTCTCAAATTAGTCAATAACTTCATTATTATTAAATACTATATAAAACATCTATATATAGTTTTGACATACTATATATTTTTGAAATCAGAAAATGTGGACTTAGAAGCTGTGGAAAAAAAATAGTAGTTTCTATTTAAGAAATACCTAGTTTGGTCGCCATATTTTTGATTGTCAATTAATAGTTTTTCTATCGAAATAATTTAACTACTCTTAAAATGTACCCAACCGATACATTTTCTAGTTTTTTCACATCTCTTCAAATAAGCAAGATAAAATAGGGATAGAAAAGTTATAAGGACCACCCTTTACAAATAATAGCAAAAGTGATACATAATTGTGCCAATTTGTACCTATCTGATGTGTACAAAACAATTACTAATTTTTTCTGCGTTTAAAAAATATAAACATTATTTTGTTTTCTACGGATGGAGAGACAGAAGTGCAATTTGCAGAATCTGTACTTGCACCAGCTGCTGACAATTACTACAAAGCCCATAACATAAACTTCAGTTCCGCGCAGGAAGACCTTTTTTAAACTGCGAAGAGGACTCTTTCTTACAATTTTTTAGTAGGTGTTGACAGTGAAACATCTGATATCATACGAGATCTTATAGGTCTTGATGATGTAATGCCATTGCTGGTCGCTATTGATTTGCCCAATCGGAGATTTGCAATAATGGAATATGGAATAGAAATTACGAATGAAAGTGTAAATGAATTCCAGCAATCAAGCTCCAAAGAAATGACCTGAAATTTATTGATATTACAGATGAAGGAGAGAGGCTAATTAGATAATAACAGTTAAGAAAGACGTGTTCGCAGATATTAGAGTTTTAAAACATTAGGTATCTGTAAGAGATATTTAGGTACTTCTCCTAGTCCCACCAAAAAATCCTTTTCAATCATATTTTGTGTATTATGATGTGCCTATTTATATTAAATTTGTTCTTGTACTTCTGAGTTAAGTGGTAAATTATTCTGTGGTGGATATGAGTCTGTAGAAATATATTTTAATTATATACATACCTAAAAGAATAATTAAAATAATAATTAGGAATCATTTTATTTTTGAATAGAATGATTAAAATTAGACTTTAAATGTCTTCAAAATGTTTATTCAATTATGTTGTTAAATAGTTAAACAAAACTGTTTATTTATAATGTCATTTTGCTTTGAGGGAAAATAAGAAATCAGTCAAATTATTTAAAGTATCTACTTTTACTAAATTTGTAGTAAATCTTAATAAAATAAAATATACATAAGATATTGTTTTATTTTCTATTCGGTTCCTAATAGTGTGATAATGTAATATGCGTGGCAATGATCAGAAACAGTATAAAGGCACATCTCAAGCAGATGTTATTTCAATATAATAATTATTTATTTTTTATTAATAAAGTAAATTTACACATTTTTTAACAAAAATGCTTCATAAGTAAAAACAAAATGTATTGATTTGAAGAATAAAAATATTTCGACCACAAGATTGTTTGAGACATTAGTGGGGATCGATGAGTTTCACCCACTTGTATATTAGATAAAGAAACACTAATTACACATTCTCTAGGTCAATTCTCAACGCAAATTGAATGATCCAAAATTCACTTCGATATTCCGTACAGAAGGCATTACACTATAAGTTAGATAAATGTATACTGTATGTGCCGCATTTGGAGAGATATTGCACCGACATTTGCCAATTCGATGGTATGGTTTGACATCACTACTGAAAATACTAATTGCTCTGCATTGGTTGGGAAACGAGAGCCAGTATCATGGAGTTTGTGATATGTTTGGCGTTTCTAAAATGACTGTATGCAGATGCATGGATATTGTACAGTGCGGTGGATGCTGTGAACTATTTAAAATTCAATGCCTGAAAGCATTTATAGGCCGTCATGGCAAACACTCCTCAACTATATGGCTATTTGTGGTTGTGCTTGTATGTCCCTCACGTACGTCCAGTCTATTTCATGTGAAACTAAACAGATGTTTATTGCAATTTTGGCTATCTGTTTCCATTGTTCAAGTTTGTCTTGTTTTCAATGACAGATTCTGGATTGATGAAAACCCTCATCTACAGTTTAAAGACAAAATTAAGTTAGAATTGAAATAAATGTGTGGTGTGGTATATACAGGGTGGTCCGAGTTTACCTGAAAACTTCGACACGTGATAGAGGGACTTAAAATAAGCCGAAAAGTCTCCTATCAACTTACATCCTTAGGGGATTGCTGCACAAAAGATACAGGATGTTAAAGTTTTATGAAAAACAAAAAATTTCTTTAATAACTCTAAAATTACGAAAGCTATCGACTTGAAGTTTTAGGGGCGGTGATGATTTTTAAGTCTCTATTGTTTCATGAAATCTTATCTTGTACTGCCTCCAGTGGCGCCGCCAGGGGGGGGGGAGATGAATTTTTCAAGCCGAAACTATGTTACGCCACTGTTTTTGTGCAGTTGATTTTGAGATTGTTCGATTCAGTGTTCAATTTGGAAGAAAGAAGGTATCTTTTAGTTTTTTCGTACAACACTTACTTTTCGAGTAAAACGGCTATTTCTGCTTTCTCTACTAAAACAAGTAAACCTTTCCTACATTAATGATAAAATTAATAATCCTAGTTGCCTTTGATAAACAATGAAACAGTGTTGTCAGTCAATGTTTGACCTGTCAAAAACCAGTGTTAGTGTTGTGTACCAAGCTACAAGATGCCAAGATTGTTCAGCAATGAAGAGTATGCTGATATTCATTTTCTTTATGGGTTTTGTGATGGCAATGTTCAACAGGCAGTTCGAGAATACCGAAGGAGGTATCCAAATAGGAGACGACCAATCGTTCAAGTTTTTACAGACACCCATCGCAATTTTTGCAAAAGGGAAGTGAGATAACCGACAAAATAGAAATGAAGATCGAAGAAATATTGGAAGAAATGGAAACGGAAGAATTCTTAGAGCTTTTGGCGAAAATCCAAGTTTAAGTTCTCGCAGGGCAGCACAACAATTAGGACCATCCAAGTCTAAAGTGCTACGAGTATTACTTCGAGACCACAGAAAAGCTTATCACTTATATCCCGTACAAAATTTACATCCCGGTGATCAGAGAAGCGTTTAAATTTTTGTCGTTGGCTAATTAATTCTGTAAGGGGGAATCCCGAATTCTTAAGAAAAATATTATGGACCGATGAGGCGACGTTGATCAGAGCTGGAGTAGTGAATTACCATAATATGCATGTTTGGGCACACGCAAATTCTCACCAAACCCGCCTTCGATCATTTCAAAATGAATTTAGTGTAAATGTTTGGTAGGGTATTATTAATAACAAAATATCAGTCCCACACTTCTTGCCGCCTAGGCTAAATGCAGAATTGTTTCGGATTTCCTCACTCATGACCTCGAAATAATGGGAGATGTTCCCTTGATGTACGAAATGAAAGTTGGATACAGTTGGATGGAGCACCGGCGCATTTTAGACGGGTGGTGCGCGAATGGTTGGACGCTAATTATCCTGAGAGATGGATAGGTCGTGTGGGAAACAAGTATAACGCCCAGGAGAATATTGTAAGAGGTCGGTGGCCTGGCCACCAAGATCACCGACCTCGCCTTTAGACTTTTATATGTGGGGTTATTTAAAAGAAAAAGTTTATGCTACACCGGTGACATTTCGAGATCAGCTACTTGAGCGTATCCAACAAGCTTGCAACGAGATGAGGGAAAATCATCATCAAGTATCCGCCGCTGTCAATTCCACAATTCAGAGGTGTCACAAATGTATTGAAGTGAGGCTCCAATTGAGCAACTTCTTTAATTTCCTGTGTTTCACTGTCTGGTAATGAGTTTTATTTATGTTCTTAGTTTTTAGATAAATTTATGAAATAAATGATAAACTTTCAATAAAGTTTAGTCATGAAAATGCTTTTTACTATTTTACTCGAAAAGTAAGTGTTGTACGAAAAAAACTAAAAGATACCTTCTTCTTCCAAATTGAACACTGAATCGAACAATCTCAAGATCAACTGCACAAAACAGTAGCGTAACATAGTTTCAGCGAAAAATTCATCCCCCCACCTCCGGCGGCGGCGCCACTGGAGGCAGTACACAGATAAGATTTTAAGAAACAATAGAAACTTAAAAACATCACCGCCCCTAAGACTTCAAGTCGATCGCTTTCGTAATTTTAGTTATTAAAATTTTTTTTGTTTTTCACAAAACTTTAACATCCTGTTTTTGTTAGCAATCCCCTAAGGATGTAAGTTGATAGGAACTTTCGGCTTATTTTAAGTCCTCTATCACGTGTCGAAGTTTGTCAGGTAAACTTCGGACCACCCTGTATAGACATCAAATCATTGGCCCTGTTTTATACGAATTTAACCTAACTGCAGAGGCCAATATGTCTTGGTATTTCTTGAACATATTCTTTTGAATGAACTGAAACGAAAAGATATTTTCAAAACGATGGCGTCTAGTATTTACAATGCATTAGCAACTGGATATTTCCTAAAGAATGAGTTTGGAAATAGGTGGTTAGGCACGCCACACAGTTTAATGAAGCCCCACTGTGCCACCCAAATTAGTCTACAGGTCTTCAAATTAAAGTTATCATAAACTTTTTTAAATGTTTGTTTTGAAATTCTCTATCACTCTGTCGAGCCGAATTTTTGATTTTTAGCTATAATTTCAAAACGAACATTTAAAAAAAAGTTTCTGATTACTTTAACTTGAGGACCTGTAAGCTGATTTTTAAACAAAAAAAAACCTTTTTTTTAGTAGAAATTCAATTTTAGATCAAAATTATAAAAAAAATATAGCTAAAAATAAAAATCCAGTTCGACAGATTGATAGAGAACTTCAAACGAACATTAAAAACAGAAGTTTCTGATAACATTAACTTGAAGACCTGTAAAGTAGTAGACTGATTTGGGTGATACAGTGGGGCTTCGTCCCAATGTGCGCCGCAAAGTCCTCGACTTTGACTCCCTTGAACATTTGTCTGTGGAGGGTTTTAAAAATTTAATTTATAAACAAAGGGCACAATGACCTTGAAGATTTATTAAATAGTTTAGAGAAATTAATTCCAATACGTTATGGAAATTCATTACTTACTACCGTTCAAAATGTAAAAAAAGGTGCTAAATTTTCCTGTCACAATGGATTCCAATTTGAAAATTTTTTGATTAAAGTGTTAAGGAAACTATTATTTCGTAGTGTTTAACTCTTATGAAGTAAATTTTTTCTGCATCTTAATATGTCTTTATTTTCTATTTGGTTGACATATACATGTTGAAACATAACATTTTGACTTTTTTATAGTTTTGCATTTGCTTAGTATCAAGAGAGAGACTGTTAAATAGCAAAATGCAGTTATAATGAGGAGAATGTTTGTAATTTGCTGTGTGGTGTGTAGGATTGCTTAGTATTTCTCCATGCCTTGTAGTGTACGAATGATGATTTTTTTTTTTGTGTAAATAATTCCATATTTTTCATTGTATATGCCAAATATTTTAATATAAATATACAGAGAATAGTTAGCATTTTTTTGTTCCTAAATATATCTTTACAACTCGTTAGTTCAAAGTGAAATATAAGACTCATGAAGTCTTTTTTTGCTAATTAAAACTCTCTGTCTCTGTCCCTTGAACTACCCATGCAATAATATTATAAGAACTATGTGAATACGCAAGACCGTAATATACGCTCACCAATCCTGCTTCATCTAGTGTAGTTCTCATTTATAATAGAGCAAAATAGGCCTTATTTGAGAACATACATGTTCGATATGTTTGTTCCATAATAATTTGTTATCCGATAAGTGCCAAGCAATTTTACATTCTGAGACAAAAAATAGTGTGATCATGCAACATTAAACCATATGGTAACTGTTTTGCAATTCAAAATTTATAATTACTGTTTTGTGTTCATTTAAGTTCAATCTGTCTCTCTGCGCCCAAATACCTCTTGAATAGTTTGACTAATATGTAAGTGGAGTTCATATATTGTATCTACCGATAAAGTTACAGTTATATCGTCAGCAAACATTGTTGATGACAGTGGATAAGTGAGCTGGAAAATAGTAGTCCCCAAGACCAGTCTTGGGGAATATATTTATATCATATGGCTCCGACTTCACAGCA
>JANEYF010004517.1:0-99130 GCA_029963845.1 Rhamnusium bicolor
GCCTTGAGCCAGACAGTGACGTCACACACCTGACGTCAGTGACGTCATTACCGTCAAGTAGGGGATTTGCATTACAGACAGGAAATTCAAATCTAGACAAAAAGTCAGGTGTGAATTAGCTCCACCCTACCACCTTCGAAATTTTTAACTATAAATTACATCTCAATGACCTTTAACTTTGTTTTTGGCAATTGGCCCCACCCGCTACCATCCGAATTGTTTAATAATTATATGTTAATGATCCTAAAATATTTTGGAAATTGGTCCTACCCCTCTCCATTGTAATTTTTAATTATAATGTTAATAATCATAAGAATTTTTTGGAATTACCCCCTACCGCCGCCCAACGACCAATCATCAAACTCCAAGTCCATACAAGCTCCTACAGATGTCTTTCTAAATATTTATATTTATTTAATTATTGAATGAAGAAAAACCATTTCCGTCGTCAGCAAGCGATCAACTAACTTCTAGATTGTAATGCAGCGCTACAGCACACTCGACCACCTATGTAATTACTAATTAGTTTAAAGGTGTATAATATGCGTAGGTACATATCAATCAGTAATTCTATTCTTAGAAAAAATTAAAACCATATGTTCACGTATAGAAACTTTTGTGTAGTATTTCCACTTAAACATCAAAGCTCTGTTTCTTACTTTATATTACTACCAGGGTTGGAAAAACCTCGTAAACCTAAAAAAATATTTGTAGGTTTTTAAGGATTTCTAAGGTTTTTTTAAGGTTTTATAGGTGTTTTGGCCAAAGGCCTTAAATATACACTCAGATTCAACTCGATTTTCACAACAGCCATTCTCTTACGCAGTAAATAAAAATGTTTAAACAAATAATAATATTTATTAAAACAAATCAAAATATAACTCTGTGCTGAAAGTTACAGCTAAAAAAAACACTAGGTGACCATAGTGAATAGTGATTAGAAAAGTCAAGTCAAAACAAAATATCACATCATTCTCTTACACAGTAAATAAAAATTATAAACAAATAATAACATTAATAAAACAAATCAAAATATAACACTGTGCTGAAAGTTGCAAAAAAATACACTAGGTGACCATCAGTGATAATCAAGTCAAAATAAAATATCACATCATTCTAAAAAAAGAATAAAATTTTAATAAAAAAACAAAAACACTTATTAAGAATATGTAGTACCATTTTCAAAAAAAAGTAAATAAATAAACGAAAAACACTTAAATGCCAATGGTTTCACTAATCATTTAGTTCCTCATCCACATCAAAATCATCTTCACTGTCCTCACCCTCACCCTCACTCTCTTCAAATTTAGTTAAAATGTTAGCATTAGTTTTAACAAACACCAATTTTTCAATCCGCTCCTTTGAAAGTCTGTTTCTTAACTTTGAATGAACGAAGCCAAAAGTGGAAAAATTTCTCTCGGAGGAGGAACTGGACACACACATTGAAAATATTTGTAGGGCAAGTTTACGTAAATTTGAATAATCTGTGCCATCCAACTTCCAAAATTCCAATACAAAATTCCAATATTGTTTTTTTTGCCTTTAACTAACATCTGATATCTGAATGTATTCCGTTCTTTCTGATCTTGTGCCCATAATCTAAAGTTAGTCAGTTCTCGGAAAACTAGTTCTTGTTGTTCCTCTGTAATTACTTGTTCTCCATCTATGTCATATTCATATTTTACTATAAAATCCTCTAGTTCTTCCTTCAAAGTTCTTTCCATGCGATGGCCACCAAATCTGGGATCTAGCAAATATCCCAATCCATGAGCATCTCCGTATATAAATTCGAATCTTTCACTGACCGCATTCTTAATAAAATTAATCTCGGGATCTGTGAGATGCTGTTTAGCATCAATGGATTCGAAGTATTTGGGCAATTCCAAAAATTCCAAATACACCTCGGAAATTGGCACATTGTCGCCTTGAAATTTTGTCGTCAATTCAGTTATTTTTTCAAGGATAAATATGCCTTTCTTCAAATTCACTACAAAATTTTCGTTCGAAATTGTATCCCTTATTCCTTCTTTGGTTTCCCTCTGTCCTTGTGTTCCTCTTACAAAATCTCTTGCGTGCACCATAGTATGAGGAATATCTTCTGACGCAAGAATTGATTTTAGGCAATTATAGGTCGTACCCCATCTTGTTTTGGCTGGTAGTGCTAGCCTTTGCACTTTCTTCACTTTTTGCGCCAACTTCAGTTCGTGGTTTTGGGCATGGTGTGACTTTAAAAAATACAACAATGTTTTTGCACTTGGTGATAAAGGCAGGTAACTCCCCTAACGGCAACCTATTTGTCTTGTTTGTTATCTCCTAAAATATCTTTTACCAGTAAGTTGAGGCAGTGACAGACACAACCATGGAACATTTTTTGGGAAATTTTTTTTCCAAAATATTCCATGCTAGTTTATTGGCTGCTACATTATCTATAACAACACCAGCAACCTTACTAGTACGTGCTTCTTCGATATTGTCTATTACACGACTTATGTCCTCAGCTATCCATTCCCCTGTATGGCCTTGAGCTCCCGTATTAACAGATTCTAAAAAGTATGTACTTTTGGGTGAAGCAGCCATATAGTTAACAACTGGGTCTCCTGTAACTCCAAAAAAAAATCTAATAAAAAAACAAAAAATGGTTTGGATCTTATTACCGTTAACATTTGTCCAAGCATCTGTGACAATACAAATATGTTGTGGCAAAACCCTCCGAACTTCATTTTTTATTTGGTCATAGCACGAATCTAGATAGACTGTTAATAATTCCTTTCTTGTAGGAAGCACTGCGTCTACAAAATTAACGTTCTAATAATTTGAAAATATGCAATGTGGATAAGTCACTGAACTCAGTATAAGTAGAGTTCAGTGGGGATAAGTACGATTTACCTGGTCTGCATATTTTGACTGCCTTTGTCAGGTGTTCATACTCTACCCTGACAAAACTTGTCCCTGTCTTGTAAAAGAACATTACCACATTGGTTTGAAATGTCTTTAAATCTGATTTCGACATTAATGGAATGCCAAAGCTTTTTATTGTTGTTTGCTTTGTTCGTCCCTCTGATCCTGTGGGTTTTGTCTGAGTCTGATCTATTTGGGATACACAAAAGCTCAATACTTGAGTTAAAAAAGTACATACGTGAAAATTTAATGTACATTAAACTAAACAATCAGTAGTTTACTGTGCGAGCACCTCCCACCTCCATGAAAACAAATTGTACTTGAAGATTATCTGAACCTTGCCCATGCTTTTTTGAGGGGAACCAGTCAGATCGGTCTTCTTGGGGCTTGCCAAACATATATCTCTTAAATGGCAAGCACTTCAACAAATGCTTTTTAGCATACTCTGATTTTTGTGGTGATTTATGGTCAATTTACAATGTTTACATTTGGCAGATTTCAGCGTTTGGGCCCTTTCTTCGTGTGTAAATAAGGACCATAAATCAGAACCTTTTCGTCCAGCTTTTCTCTTAATTGCGCCCGTGCCACTACTTGTACTCGGCTGTGGCTCTTCTTGTACTTAGACTTCTGACTCATAAGTTTCGGTCATTTCATATTCTATTGAACTTTCTGGAACTTTGATTACTTGGGAGTCGGAGTCTTCGTATTCGTTTGAACTCATTTCTAAAGATAAGGAAGAAACAAACACTATTGTAAAAACTTAAGCTTGAAAGTCTTGTTTCAACTTGTCTGAATTTAAACTAATTTAAATGATTTCAAACAACACTAATATTTACTTGTGAGCAGAAGTAGACAATAAAATAGTGAAGTATATAACTAAACTTACCTGATTTATTGAAAGTAGAAGGCTAGAAGTCAATTTACTATTGATTACAAAATTTTACTGATAAAAAAACATTCAAACACATGCACTACGCACTATCACGTTTAAACACGTTTTAACCGCATGAGCACACGCATTTCAAAATCTGATCATAACTAGAGATCTGTATTTTTTGAATTGGAAGTTTAGTAACTTGATACTAGGTGACATCTCTTGCGATTTTTATTTGATTTTAATAATACATTGAAAAAACCTAAAAAACCTAAAAACCTTCAATACAGCAAATTTAAGAAAGTAGGTTTAACAGAAAAACCTAAAAAACCTGGGAGTGCCAACCCTGATTACTACATACCATTACGTTCGTCAAACAGATGAGATTATTAATTAGGTATGAAAAACACAAAATTAGTTTAAATTATTTATTGAGTAAAGAAGATATGTATACATTATTAATACACATTTAAATATAGATTTATTATTATTAGAAAATATACAGGTAAAAATATATACACCCAATAGGTGGAACATATTGTCATACAAAATCGATACATATTAATTGCTAACTTAAATATTATATGCTATATGACATAAAATTAAGAAAGTATGCAGGTTTTATAAACATTTATTTACACGCAGGTTCTACATATTGTTTTACATGTAATAATTACAAAGTATACACGTTTTATAGAAAATATACTATACAAGTGTAGGTACAGTTATAAAAATAATATTTGTGTAATAAATATATTGTTACATAAAGAACTTATGTTAAATATATACTGTTGTACAAAATAATAATTTCGAAAGCATGTGATTCTAACACGTTTTGAATTTTTTATACCCATAAGGAACAGAACTGTGATCTTGGGCAAACTTTCTTTTTTCTCGAGTTTGGTTTATACATTTTAGTTTCAGTTCTTCTAACGATCTCATGCTCATTTGTTCTTCCAATACGGTTAGATGTTATGTAAATAGGTTCAGTGGGTGTAAGAACCATATTTTTGATGGAATCAAAATTTATTAGTTGACTGGTAGCGTAATTGAGGGAGATACCCTTAACTTTACGAACTACTTCTTCCCTCTGATTTTTGGTAGAGAAGACCTTATATGCATAGTTCTTAGGGCCGCCCGAGGCAAATTCTGTAATATAACTACCAACCCCATAAACCTCTAATTCATCAGTCATGTCCCCAACAAATCCTCCTATGGGGACATTATATTCTCCCTCTCTCGAAACATATACACTACCGCTCAAAAGTATTTGGCCACCTAGTAAAATACATTTTGTAAAAGTTTGATTGAATGAAACTACTTCATAATTATTTAAACTGTTTATTAGCAATTTTTAGACATAACAATAATACAGTTTTTAAATTTTGGACTCATCTATGTGTCCACCTTTATTTTTAATGATAGCCTCACAAAGCTTCGGCAACCTAGCTACTAATTTTTCCAATGTTGTCTTGGTTATCTTCTGCCATTTGTCTTGCAGTTTTCTCCACAAGTCTTCCTGAGATGTAGGACGTTTTCGCACCTGTCTATCCAGCTGATCCCACAATAGTTCTATCGGGTTTAAGTCAGGGGACTGTGGAGGCCATATCATGATTTTCAGCACCTGTTGTTGTTCTTTTCCTTTTAAAAAGTCCTTGCATAGTCCTGACGTGTGTTTCGGATCATTATCCTGTTGAAATATAAATCCTGGACCAATTAAATGGATTCCAGAAGGTACTGCGCTATTCTCCAATATCTTTTTTGTAACCTTCTTTTATTAACATTCCTTGTATTCGCACAAGATCTCCAACGGCGGAGCCATCAAAACAGCCCCAAACCATCACAGACCCTCCGCCGTGTTTAACTGAAGCCACAGTACAAGCATCATTCACCCTTTCGTTTGACTGCCGCCGTACGAAAACTCTTCGTTTGGATCCAAAAATTTCAAATCTTGATTCGTCCGTCCAGAGGACCTTTTCCCAATCTGCCGTTGTCCAATTCTTGTGTTCTCTAGCCCAATTAAGTCTTCTTTTTGTTAATAGTTTTAAGAAGTGGTTTTGAGACCGCTATGCATCCCTTAAGTCCTGCGTCACGGAGTCTTCTTTTGACTGTGGATACACTGACTGGTTTATCACGATCCACATTAAACTGTGTTGCCATTTCCGGTGCAGTTAATCGTCTATTCCGTTTGCTTTTAATAACTATACTCAAATCTTCACTCGAAGTTGTGACTCTCGGTCTGCCTGAACGACGTTTGTTGCAAATTGTTCCTTCAGTCGCAAATTTCTTAACGATGTAGTCAACAGTTTGCGATTACTTTTACCGGATTTATGAAGGCCGATTATTATGCCCCTGATCTCTTGGGAATATTCCTTAGTTTTACCCATTTTCTTCAAAAAATAAAACTCAGAACTGAAAAACAAGAAAATATTATCAGACTTTACGTACTGAGCTGCGCAGAGCGTGTTTTCTGGTCAAATGACATCAGATAACTAACGTAACAATATTTGTAGTAGCTATTCTACATTTTAGTTATGTTTATTTCTCAGTAACTAAATCAAAACAATACTACGACTTCAAAGATTAACTTCGAAGAAATTTCGACAATAACACTATTTTGGTTTTATGACCAGGAGTCGGCAAATAACAATAAGCTGTTTACGATTTTACCGTAGATAAGTATTTTGCGGTGATATACAAACAATGAAACCTAATAAATGATTTTTTTTTAAATGTATTGTTTGGCACTTAAACAAAATGCAGGTGGTCAAATACTTTTGAGCGGTAGTGTATGACGGAGTCTGTGTCATAATATAAAACTCTTTTTCCTAACTGCTCTAGGTAACTATATAATTTTAAACGAGCCTGGGTGGTAACATACGCTGCAATAACAACATTAACCGTCGTTAAAGGATCAGTGGCTTCTTCCCTATATTCCCAATTAACAACAAGTGTATCTTCGTTTATGGGGAGCACGGAGTTTACATATATACCAGGATTCGATAGCATACAGAAGAATTCACCAGGATCGCTAACAATCTTCGTTCTTGGCTGGTTCTCTCGTTGACCAAACTTTCCCCAGAACGAATTCAGAATAAGCTTGGCCAATGATCTTAGGCCGGGATTTTCAGCAATTTCGGTAAACTCTAACTACATCCTCTCGCTCCAGGAACAGTTCTATATAGCGCTCTCGTTCTTCCTGAGAAACACAGCTCCTAGGTCAGCCAGAAGTCTGTTGCTTGATTCTTATAAATTTGTTCATCATTTCTGTGAACAAGCCGGAAATATTTTCAGTTTTGTCATATTGTTCAATGTTATACTTCCAAATTTCATAAATTCTTTGAATTTTGTATCCCTTTTCCACAGCCTTTATCACCTCATCCACCACCCACGTACCTGTTAAAGCCCTTTCTTCATCTGTGTGATTGCATTCACCAGAGTTCATTTGTTCGCCACAGGTACGGCACAAAACGAACCTTAACTTATCATTTATTTTCATAGGTAGTACAGGGTGGAAAAGCTCATGTGGGGGTAAGATTTTACATTTTATTTCCCCATCAATATCAGCAACATCTTTTGGGCACTCATCACCTACGAAAATCTTCGGGTGGCCTATAGGGAACTTCGCATGTTTACAAACCCATGGATATAGACTACAGACGTCTACATACTTAATTTTCTCTCCTTCTCGACACTTGTAATATTCAAATGTGTTCCCCGTTCGCCCGCCGTAGAAAGCATCTCTAGGATTTAGAGGAGTGGATGTAATCAGAGGATGTCCTTCGATGTGAGTTCTGAATTCTTCATTTTCTTTTAGCTGCCTTCTAAATTCACACTCCCACATCTCCACTACTTCATACCCTAGGTCTTTCAACCTTTCTGTTTTGGTTACTGTAGACTCATACCGGAAATTTAATGTCTCGGTGGGATCTTCATGCGGGGGAACGTCTCTGCCATATTTAAAACAGCTGGTACAGGCATGGAGGTAGCAGCCGTGCAACTCAAAGATGTTTTGTTTCCACACAGTACCCATCTACTTTAACTCCATTCAAATTAACCTCCCTCCCTTTGGCAGCGTGTTGTATAGTGATACCTCTTTGTAGCTCTACCCATACAAGCCATTGGATGGCAATTTTAGATTGATTGTCCCGCCATCTGTAACCGCCCTTTGGAATGATGCCAATTGTATTAGGTTTAAGGAAATTACGTCTAAACACCTTGTTACAGGCGGAGGCGATGGTACATGCCTCGGTGAACGGACAAACGCTTCCAGTCTCCATTAGTTGTTGGCGGAATTTGAGACATGCTGCAGTGAGAATTTTAACATCAGAAATGCAATATTCCATGAGATCACGTTGCATATCGAATTGGTCTGCTTTATGTTCCTCATACCATTTCAAAAAGATCTCTCTATTAATCTCTTTCATGTTGTCAGGGTCGTAGTATTGGATAGGTGGGAGGTACCCGACATAACTTGCATTGGCTGTAGTGTTAAATAGATGAGGAAAGTAACCTTTCTTAAAATCCTCGCCTAATCCAAAAGCTTTAGGTAATTTAGAGAGTGCCATAGGAAAATAATTAAGCGAGTCTAGGAATTTAACATTTCCCATCGTCATCATGATAATTTTTGACCCTCTTATTATGAGCTCTGGCTTCAAGTCAGTTTGAGTAAGTATATAATTCAAAATGAATTGATGGTCAAACGCCTGACCGTTATGGGCGATAACCACTACCTGCTTAAAAATTTTTCTTTGATTTAAAAGAAATTCAACAAAGCGGTCAACCGGTTTATGTTTTAATACTTGCAATCTAGAACCACATTTATCACAAATTTCCATCTCAGAGTCTATACAGGCATCACAGCACTGCTTGAACACGCACAGATTAGGTTCGTGTATGAAGGTGTCATCTTGCAGTACTTTTTCTTGCCTCGTCTCCATATCATAAAACAAAAATAAAGTGTCCACCATCTTCGGTTTGACGGTATCGGATTGTATGAAACACAGATGATCTAAAGGTACATGAACGTTACAAATTTTACAATAGATCTCCCCCGCAAGTGTGTTGTCTTCCAGTTTGTACCGTCTTGTAGCACTCAACACATCGGGTTATTTTTTCACATACACTACTTCTTCCCATAGACCCTGCCATCTTATGATTATCGTGACATGTCTGTCCTCTGAACGATCTCTTACAATCATTACAATTTATCTTCAAAGCCTGAGCACAAGCTGGTAATTGCTGACAGCAGATGCACGTTCCACCACATCTGTGTTTATTTTTGTGATCATAGGGCACGTGACAGTTTTCGCAATAATAAATACACGAGAAAGCAGCCGTCAAGGATGAAATTACGTTAGTGTCTCTCATGGTAAAGTAAATTTAACGAAGGACCCTCTGTGTGACCTCTGAAAATAATGTCGCGTCCCTTAGAACCATATTGATACACAATAATTTTATATTTTTATAGATGTTGCTGAAACTTTTGTAGTTCAAGGATCCCACAACCCCTCTCTGGTATAATAACACCGGCATCAGTACATAACTGAAGAGCTCTTTGAGTTTGTATCTTTCCGGTGTCTTTACGTACTTTAGTTTGGCGCTTGTACTTGGAAACACACACGACAGCCACTATGAGAGCACGAGGTAAGCACATATTGTCTTTATTGTTTATAGATGTGATGCCCCGTCGCTTACCGCACTCTTCCTCAAAAGAGTTATAATTTTTACCCTTTCCTCTTCCTGCTGGCATCTTCACTGAAGTCACACCTAGACAGAAAGTTGCAGTGTTGAGCCCTGTGGAGTTGGATTGATAAATGGTGCTAATAACATCCCAAATATGGTCAAAGGTTACTTCTTCCACAGGCTTGAAGTGAACCCATCCTTCGCCGCGCCTGAAGTCCGTGGATCAGAAGGAAAACCCCACTTTGTCACCTGGAGCAAGGCCCTCGGTACCCCTTTGGATGACTTCATTGATGGCATCTCGTACCCATCCCACAGGCTCTACGTTTATTGGTATTGCCTTCAATTTGAATTCGAGGGTGCGCCCCTCAAGATTGAAACTATGTACCTTCTTTACAAAATCTTTTACAATAATAAATTTTTCCATTTTTACTTTGAAGTTATAGTTTTGTATGTAAATAGTATAACTATAACTAACTCGTTCAACAAACACTAAGAACTAGCAACTAATCAGTTTCCTATCAGATCTTAATATATAAAGACATATTAGTATCGGTGACATATAAAACAGCGACCTCTACTGGTAGTGTACGAACAATTCCTAAGTGAGATACTTGAAATAAGAAAAATTATAAAAAAAAGATTCTCAATTTCATAACAGACCTAAACATGAAGTACAATATTATTAATAAAAATTGAATATCAACCACACCGAGGCACTCGCAACAGACTCAGTTCAGACACACCCCTGTTTAAAACAGATGTTCAGAGCTCTAGACACCACATCCATTTTCAATTTAACACGTTCACGACATCGTGACCCACCTGTGGGTCACGCGAAGTTTTGCTAGTGAACATCTGTGCCCACCGGTGGGTCACTATATGGGCTAAATTAAAAGCATCTTAAAAATCTGCGTTTAGTTCGAAGGATACTGGTACTGTATCTACGGCTATAAGACAGGTCTACATTGCTCTATACAGCGCGGTTTGGCAATTTGGTGCACAAAGTAAGAGAAACATGAATTTTTACAATTTTATTCAATAATGGACAAAAGAAGTGTTAAAAACTAAAAAAGAACATTTTATTTTTTATGTAAACGCACATTATCTCGCCAATATAGCGCGAAAAATACTTACAAACTAAAATAAAAATAATTATTCATGGACGTTTTTAAAGCAAGGAATACACATCGTTGGTGTTCCATCGCAGTCTTCACAAAATGTTAAAACTTTCGATGCTTTCACTCTCGCTTCTTTGCTACCTTTCTCCTTCTGAATTCTTTTATAACATTCTGCGCAACGTTTTCTGCTAGTCCTAGCAGAGCCTTCATACTTTCCAATTCTATGACTGCTTTTTCCCCGTTTTCTTTTCCTTCCCCGGTCAAGATTTTCATTCTGAGCATTATCTCCTCCCCCATCTATTTCTGCAACATCATTTAACAATTGTTCTATTAATTTCTCCCTAAAAGCCAGCATGTTGAGTGGCTTATTTTTGCCATTATAAACAACTAAAGAGTTTACAACGCATGTTCCTAGCATGATTTCAAACGCAACTTTCTTATACCATTTGAGGCTTTTCCTTAGGGTTGTATAGTAAGACGACATCTGATCCGATATATCAACGCCCTTCTTAGCCTTGTTGTAAGCGATAACAGCGGGGGCTTTGCTACATCATTTCATTTATTTTTGGTCCCAGTTGCCACTAACTGATCAGTATGATTAGGTACAGAACTTATCATCAATACTGGACGTTTATCAAGCCATTTTGTAACACGAATATTGTCTTTGTTCTGTTGGCTAAAAATTTCACCTTTTTTTAGTTTTTTCGAACACACATCTCGAGGATTACCCCTCCTATTACTTCGTAAAGTTCTGCAAATGTATGTTTTGCGTTCTAAAAGGTCTTTGCACAATTTTACACTAGTATAATAGTTGTCCATGTATATGATTCTGCCGCTGTTTATTACCTTTTCTAATAATTCCATGCATATGTTGTAAGTATGCCCATTGGCTTTGGCTGTGGCAGTACCAGTAGGGTCGTTTTTTCCTGCATAAACTATGAGATCGTAAGTATAGCCTTCAGGTGTGCAAATTTTATACACCTTCACACCATATTTATGCGACTTTGCTGGAAGGTATTGCCTAAATACCAGTCTGCCTCTCCAAGTGACCATGCTCTCATCTATCACGAGTTCTTCGGCTGGCTCCAGCGTCTCCTGAAACTGTTTACAACATAGTTCTATTATATTCCTTATCTTGAAGAGTCTATCATTCTCAGCATTAGGGTCCGAGTTGTCTGAAAAATGAAGACATCTTAACAGCATGTCAAATCTGTTCCGAGTCATAGTATTTTTTATACGTTCGTTACTGTACATGTCATTATTGGACCAATACAGGCGCATTTGGGGTAGTTTGTTGATACCCATTATCATTAAAATTCCAATAAGCTTTTCAATCTCTGCTCTGTTAGTATCAGTCCACTTGTGCAACAAGGATCGACGGGGAAGTGGTTTACTCTGGATAAGGTGGGAGGCATATCTATTTGTCTCTAGAACTATTTTGTCTAAAATCTCATTGGTTAGGAACTGCTTATATATGTCATAAGGTTGAGAGAGATCTAAATGATTCACTTTCAAACCATGTTGTCCAGAAAATTGAAAGTTCCTTGGAAAGTCTTCACAAGGTCCCCAAGCGTCAGCTTCACCAGGTACTTCATCCTCCCTCGGAGACGAATGGTCTTCAATTTCATCATCGCTGGCTAAATTACTTGCACCAGATAAAGTGCTTTCACTCTCAGCTTCATTATCTGAAGGTTTATAGGAATCGCCAGAATCCTGATAAGGTTCTGATTCTGAAGAAGAAACATAGTATGTGCCTGTTTGATATGCAGGTGGTGGGATCGGCGGTGATGATGGAGATTGCTGGAATGATGAAGGTGGGGTTTGAGGGGTCGGTGATGTCGGAGCTTGAGGGGGCGATGACTGTGGAGCTTGAGACGGCAATGCTGGAATTTGATAAGGTGATTGTTGAGAAGTTGATGGACCAGGATCCTTATACGACTCTGCAGCCAAATCTAATATTTTCTTAGTTCTTCTGGAGGTCATATTGCAATCACTAGTGTTTAATTATCTGAAACAAAAATGTTCATGTCGCATTTTTGCAAAATTCCCATTTTACAAAGTGCCCACCGGTGGGTCATGACGGCTGTAGGTAAAAATTTTCCCTACAGGCCGTCGTGACCCACCGGTGGGTCACAATTCAAATAAGATAAAAATGCAATAAAACACATATTTATATATTATAAAATTTTATTTAAACACCGAAAATATACAAATTATGGTCTTAAATCGAAAAACAGAATAACATTTTAGCGGGAGAACTTAGCAAACACTCGCGTGACCCACTGGTGGGTCACGGTGTCGTGAACGTGTTAAGGAGGAATATTGAAATTTAATAAATATGTAATACTAACCCACATTTATCAACTCGATAGTACATGAAAAATAAGACAATTAATGATACAGTATATCAACACTGGTGTCATTTGAAGACGCAAGTAGATGAAGGGCCTATGTACCAACCATGTAGTTTTGAGATAATTGAGTTTAAAGTTTTTTATCCCTCACTTTTTTCATGGACATTGTATAAAAATAAAATTTCACCTTACTACAGATCATTTATTGAAAAATTTGGTGGGATATAAATGGAAAATTAAAATTCATTATTGCGAAAAATAAATAAAAAATGTACATAGGTCGTTTATCCGCTAAAAAAATCTATATTTCAGGAAAACATTAAAATGGAAGATAGGCTTATGTACCTTATAACTATGTACTTTTAAAATAATATACTGATTAAACGTTTTTGACTTTTGTTTTTATTGTTCTCTTGCGAACTTTGCCTGTTGAAGAAGTTTCAGTAGTCTCACTATCATTTTGTTCGAGGAACGTTTCATAAAAGTACTTATATTCCTCATCAACATAGGCAATTTGTTCCCTGATATTTGCAATTTTTTCAACAGAAACGTTATATTTCTTGTTTCTTAAACCTGTAATCAATAAAGTTTGAGTAAAACTTATAACAGATGTAAAAAGAAAAACAAACCTGTAACGTGTAATCACCTGGTTCAACTCGTTTGCATTTTTTTTTCAAAATCTCAACTTTGTGAAAAGGTGTATGTTCATCCAAAGTGTCATTATACAAATAACTTCCGTACTCTTCCACACGTATCCATTTTACATTATCTCGGAAACACACCTTCTGTTGTAGGACATTTTTTTTCTTGTGTAGCAAGTGTAGAGAAGTAAATTTGTTCAATGTCTTTAAAATGGTTTTCCATGTTTATCACCACCGTCGATTTAAAACTTGACGATCTAATTATATCCCTATATTGATCGGGAACAAAAAATTTTCTCCATTTTCCACAATTTTTTTTCAATTCGTCCAAAGTCGCGATCGGAGTCCAAGAAAGAATGGCCAACCTCGGGAAATTTATGATCCACTATCTTAAACAATCCTTTAAAAATCAAATATTGATACATAGCAATGATATTAAAATTTTTATTTTGTCCAGAGCACAAATCCGACCACACTATTAAATTGTCAACTTGTTTGTTTTGTCCCCTGAAAAGTTGAGTAAATGTATGAATGCAACTGCCAATTTCTAAGCGTCCTTTACTCGCAATATCTTCAGTCCATGTAAAAAAGTAGGGTTTCTCTCTTAATGTAGTCATTGTATGAAAACTGAAATTGTAGAACCACAACTGTCTATGGTAGAATGCCTTAAAGGTCGTAATTTTGGGCAATAAAGTTCCTCGTGTTAGTCAGTATTTAAACCGGCATCGCACGTACTGCATGTGTCGCTCTTTGGATGTCCAAAGGAGAGATTAAAATTGGTTGAAAATATTTTGCTATATGTGCATTTCTTTACCTTATACATTTCAGGGCGTTTCTTTTCGTCGCAATCCTCAATATAAAGATTATACATTTTAGTTATATTTAATTCAGGCGATAGATATTTTTTATTAAAAATTTTGTGTCTCGAATAGTGCGAGGATTCAGCGGGAAATTGGTTGATATGATCTTTCACGGCATCAACTGTTTCATTGGAAATTTTATGTAGTCTCGTGTCATGACGGCCTCTTTTATCAGGCGTTGGTGCCGATCCACTGGATACCGTCAACTTTGTTCGAACGACACGTAACTTCTCAGAAATTCTATATAAAGAACATAATGCATTTTTACAAACTATTATAATCTGTTTATTGTATGTAATGGAATACTGAAATGATGCCGATTTGGATCTTACAATATTTTTTCTATGTCTCTGCATTGGTTTGATAATAATGCTTTTAAAAAGGAGTGCATTTTTTGAGTTTACATCTAGTGTATAAAACTTTTTAAATATTTGTTCCCTTGCATCGGTGTTGAACTTGCTGTTACAAGATAATCTGCAGTTTTCATTGTTACATATATTTCCTGATATATTAGGTATTTTAGCCGGCATTTCCTTCCCTGCCAGTTTTCAGGGCATCTCTGTCTTTTCCTTGACGTCTTTATACAAGTAGAGAAAAGCTTTTTCTTAACATTTTCCACTTTTTGATTGTTAACGTTAGAGGGTTCTATAATAGTTTCTCCAAAATCGACTTGTTCTGGAGTATTTATATTTTTTGGGGTAATACTCGTCAACCGTCCCTGCCATTGCTGCTACTTCTTATAACTTTTTGTCTTTTAACATTTCATTCTTTTTCTTCTTCACTGCTACTATCTTCTGAAATGCTCGGCTCATATTCATCTGAAGTCGCATTAGGAGAGAAATCTAAAATATATATACATTGATTATAAAATATAATAATCATTAGGGTGGTCCTTAGTATATATATCAGAAAAATAAATTTTGTATTCTTGTAAATCTCACCCACTATTTTTTTACTTATAGAATAGTAACAGGAAAAAATTCAGTTCATTCATTCAACACTAACATGTGCCCAAGGGGGTTGAATTTGCAGAAATTAATTAATTTATTTTTATCATTTATTTTACAAAATTTATCTTATATTTATAATGCATCTTCTAAATAAAACTACAAGTGAATTTGAAACTGGTTTTAATAAAATAAAAATTAACAGAAAAACTTATTAATATTTTTTGGACAACACTTGTTTAGAGCATGATGTGAATTGGCTGCGATAGTCTTTTACAACTTGCAATAAATATTGCTTTTGCTCTTCATTTTTTGTAATAAGTGAGTTGTATTCCTCCATTAGTTTGACACCCCTTTCTGCAGTATCATTTACTACCTTGAGGTTTCGAACAAGTGATAAACCATGTTGGAAATCGTCCTGTGAAGACCATGTTAGGGGATCATGTTCAAGAAATTCATATGAAATATCAAATGGTTCAAAAAATTTTACGGTGTTTTTTGATACAAAGTGATGAAGTTCTTTAGCTGCATACTGCCGTCCTAAGGAAGACCACCGCATCTTCAGATTTATCTAAACTGTGTAAATCGAGCGTCAAATTTAGGTAAATTTTAAAATGTGCACAAATTCTTACAACTCCGCAAATGAAAATTGTTTTACTTTTATATATATATATATATATATATATATATATATATATATATATATATATATATATATATATATATATATATATATATATATATATATATATATATATATATATATATATATATATATATATATATATATATATATATATATATATATATATATATATATATATATATATATATATATATATATATATATATATATATATATATATATATATATATATATATGTTTCAATAACCTCCACTTTTCATTAATAAACAGCAATTTTAATCTAATTTTGACTTAATGAAAGTAGATACTGGGAAACAACTTCAATTTATATCAGAAAATACTAAGTAAAACCACCGTATCTACTAAAATTAGGTACATGCGATGTTTTTTCTTAGTACGATCACACACTATCAATGAGTAATTATTATTATTTTAATTTTTTTATACATAATGACAAACAACAGAAAAAGTTTTTGAATAGTTTATTGAAAATTAGTACATTCTAAAAATAGAAAAAAATGCGCTTTATGAAAATGCCATAAAAATATTCTATGAAAACGGTTTCTTAACTTTATCTAATCATAAAAACAACAAACAACTTTTTTTTTACTGTTCCTCATCTTTTTCGACAAGTTCTTTCCAAAATTTAGTCCTATTTAAAGGAATTATAGTTTGAAGGTTTTTTAAAATATTATCCTTTTTAATTTTAGGCACCCCACATGATGATTCCTTAGGCCTTGGAGTTCCATTCTTTAATATTTTGTTTTGGAGAAAATCCATTTCATACATTTGTTCAGAGTCGTCGTTTGCTAGCTTGTAATTTAAGAAGAAGGATCCTCTGTTTGCCACAATTTGTTTTATTTCTGTTATGTAGGGACGAGGTTCTATCTTTTTAATTTTTGTTTGGGATGAAAAATCTTGCCACATGAAAATCTGAGAACTGTATAGTTTTAATATCAACCTTTCCCGAATTGGCTTCTCAAACAGCAGTTGCAAAATCGTCAAAATCGTAAGTTTTCTTTTGTCTTTTTAATGACAATTCCACCTGGTGGTGAAAACTATCGGCGGACATGAAGGTATGCCCTGGTTCGAAATAATTAATGCAAACATCTTCAGCGGCTATTGCCTCGGAATTTATAATATACACCAGAAAAGATAGAAAAGCCCAGTTTTTGTTTTGCCCTGAGCAATTATCAACCCAAAGAACAAAATGTTTAACATCCCTGTAGTGTAAAAAAAACGCAGAAAATGAGCTAATTATCTCTTCCTTGCCTCGCCCAGCAATACCTTCATGCCATAAAGATGCAAAAGCCTTTTGATTTTTGACTTTACCCAGAGGTACAAAACTTTCATTAAATACAGATAGTCTTCGAGTAAATATAGCTTTTTTAAACATCTCGAGTCTTGGTAGCATTATAACTTTTTGTAGATCAACAGATACCTTAATGGTCTTGATCTACATCTAAACGGTACAAATTTCTTGAGTCTAGCTCGTTCAATGTGTTCTTTCCAGTTAGTACATTCTTTACAGTCTGGATCCATGTTTTCAGGATTGTGTTCGTTATTATTATGTAGTTTGAATCCTTCACATAATTCGCACTCTTCGTGATCAAAGTTCGTAAATGAAATATGTTTCTGTTTTATATGTTTACGATAAACTTCGTATGAACATTGATTATGAGGGTAAGTTTCTAAATAATCTTTGTGCATTCTTTCTATGGATAAATCGCTAGGCAAATATTTGCGATTGGGGGCATGTTCACGTCTATAATGTGAAACAGTTGGATTGAAGCTTTCGACATGGATATCAATGTTTGCAGTAGGAATTTTGTTTTTACAAGCAGCTTTTCCTCGTCCATCTTTCTGAGGATAAATAGGAGTAGATGACTGAAACGTATTTTGTTTTACAAATGTTTGAATTGCCAATCATTTTTCTTGTTATAACCGAGGGTTGTCAAAAAAAAAATTTTGCAAACCAACATTTTTTCGCCTGTCTCATTAGTCAGAAAGTATTTAAAAGTGTTTTTTTCTTTGCGAAAATTCGGCTTCGATCGTTCTCCTTTTTACATCTATTCTGTTCGTGACAAACTATTCAGAACAAATGATTTTTTCTCAACCCAGTTTAATTTCCAATACATGCTATTAATTTCTTTTCTTCTTTTTTCATTTATTTTGTTTATACATTTTGTCTTACATATTTCTATGTTGCAAGGTGGTTTTAAATAATGCTTTCTTTGGCTATCATTTTTCTTCCTTTCTCTCCTTTTTTTCTACACTATCTTCAATTTTTCGTCTTTTTCTTTCTTCCGCTTTTTTTAGTATACCCTTTAAAACCTTTTAAAAAATAAATGTTAGATTTTAATAATACCTATTTGTTTTAATGCCCTACCTCCATTTTCGTGGTTTAATTCTAAAGGTTCTCCTCTCTGATCATGCTGTGATACTTCATGTTCTTGGTGTGGTTCATGTGGTTACTGCTGCTGTGAATATATGATTTATTGTCCATTGTCCAAATTTTCCGTGTCGTCTGCTAAAATAATGTTATTATTACTTGATGGATTCTCAGTTGGCTTAATAGAAAAACTCTTGTCAAGTCTAATAAATTTCTCAACATTAATCATTCGGATTGGTTCAGTCGCGTTGTGAACCGCAGTTTCTGATGATGATGATAATAACACGTCTTGAAGTATAATAACACCTGAATCTACATCTTTTGTACGAATGCCGTTTAATTCTATCCCATCTTCGGTAAAAATTGGATATTCTTCAATTTGATTGTAGCTTAAATCTTCATTTACATTGGAATTGTGAACGAAAACAGAAGCACCATTTTTTGGCTTACCATCAAACCACTCAACGTTTTGTAACGAAGTAAGCTCAGGTTTAGGATAATTGTAATTATCTTGTGCCATGTTAACTAAAAGTGTACTTCTTTTGGACATATTAATTACAAATATATTGATTCTGAAATCAAAAAAATTAGAATTACACAGTTAGTAATGCTAGAATTTATACATTTATTTTTTTAGTTAACATTGTTTTAAGTCAGGTAAAGAGAAGTTCTATAATAATAATACGAATGTAATTTGTACATACTATTTAGACTTACCTAAAATGTTTAAGATCACAGAAACTTTTATATTTTTCTTTAAACAATTCTTGTTAGAGCACAAACACTTGTTTTCATCATAACATATACAACGAAACTGAATAATAGGATTAGCAAATACGCGCCAATTACGTAGTGAAAACACCGCGCTTGCGTTTTACTTAGAATAAACACAGCATCTGCAGGTTAAGACATGTATATGCGGGGTTTCTTCTAAGTATTGTTGTAGAGGCGGGGTTTTTATTTAGTTTAGGACATCATTTTGTAACTTGCTAGGTTATAGTTTTCTTTGAATAATACATTTTAAGACTTCAAATACTATGTTTTTTCTATGTAAATATGTAATATAAGCCACTTAGAACAAATTTTCGCACTCAACACAATTTTTATAATTTTTGTAGATACGGGGGTCTTCCTTAGGAGGGCAGCATAGTGCTCTATTTCTTTAGGTTGAATTATTATACGTTTAGTGTCACAATTTTCAGGTTCCCTTTCTTTAAAAGCCTTAGCCATTTTTAGTTTTGTATCGTAAGAAATAGAGTCGTCGAAAAACGCTAAAGCTGATGTTTCTTCAGTAAGATACCATATATGGTCACAAAATTTGTTTGTGGCGGCTTGAGAAATTTGTTCATTTACTTCTCTGTAAGCATGAAGATCACTTAACAATTTTAAATCTAGATATGGTGCTTTGGAAGTTAAAGGGACATTGTACCATGCCTTTATATATAAGCAAATAATAAAAATACGAATTTGACTTAAGCCTTTTAATTCTAGTGTTGTCAATTTAAACTCATTTCTGAACATATAAATTTTGAGATAATAAATCGCCTTAGCCATCCATCTAGCATGGTGGAAGGCGCCCGGGAACCGAAAATTAACTCCTCTTGACGGCCTGCCTCCTAAAAATATGACAACTAACTCTAAAAGCTCTTTGTAGTCTTCCCTTGTGTGCTTAAGTTTCAACTGTTCTAATGCAAATTGAAGAACTTCCTGACTACAATTTTGAATGCCTGTCATAATAAGTTCATCTTCTATCCCAGTTATATAGTTAGTGGTATTTATGTCAGGCTAGGCCTGTTGAAAACGTTTAAACAAACCTACGGTAGGTCCAGATGTTGTAGCAATACACACTTCAAAGGCAGATTTTAAAATTAATTCATAAATGTGGTGTCTGCAAGGTAAGTATAATAGGTCTTTTTCTAACATTTGTTCTAAAATAACACAAGCACATTTATCCTTCCAGTATTTGACGCGGTGGTATCAAAACACAGTGCCTCGACTGAATCTAAAAGCTGATTTTCTTCAAGCAAGTTGTAAATAGCTGTTGCCATTTCATTCCCTCTTCCAGAAGTCAGTAATGGCACTCCTAAAAGTTGCTCTTTACCATTGACTGTTACAATTACTGGAAGTCGATCAACTTTTTCATTCCCGGTTAATGCTGGAAGCAGTTTTCCGTCCCAGTGAACGACAACGCCCCTCAATTGTAAACTAAGAAATTCAGTTTTTAATATGGAAGCATGCTTTGCACGTAGTTCTTGTCGACACCGTCGAATTTAGGATCGGTTTATCACAAGTTCATCAGTATTATGCCCCAAAGCTTCCGCGGCTGCAATCAAAACATGTACAGCGTCTCTGTCACTTAGTTTGCATCTATCAAGAGCAGCAACTAATTTAGTATTAATAAATGTAATTTTTCCACGTTTTAATGGTTTTGACGGGCCAGGTTGACCCATGTCTGTGAAGGATGAAACAGGTATCTTTATTTCATCTTCGTCTTCAGATATATTTTCATTTTCAAGAGAATCTGGCAATATTTCTTCCTCGTCCATATCCATTATCTCAAATGAATTTTTCTCTCTGCCTTTTCTTGTCGCTCGTATTCTGCATTTAAACGTTTTAATTTTCTTTTCTCCCTTTCTGTTGTTATTTTATCTACACTTCCTAAAACTCCTATTCTCCCTTTTTGTCTTTGTGAGGTTAAAAATGCTTTGTCTTCATCCAGTTTTATCATTTCCATAGCGTTGGCGTGAGCAATGTCGAATAAATCTTCTAGCTTGTCTTTAAAATCATTTTCGTTTTTCACTTGAGTGTCGATCTTTCTTGTACAATGTTTTTGTAAGTTTCTCCATGAATTATACAATGCTTCTAATTTAGCGATGCAGTGCTGCAAATCTCTGTGTGGTATACGAGCTTTTTGCCAGAAAATTATTGTCTCAGAAATTACTAAACGTGCACTTTCACGTACAGTCAACTTTACGCATCTTACGTTGTAAAAAAGTACTTGGAGTACTTGTCTATTTGACGGCCATTTACTACCTAATATTTGATTAGTTTCACTGCCAATTAAATATATATTACTGCGCAGTTTACTTTTTAGAGCCATTTTTACAAAATGACATTAATCAAATATATGCACTAGGTACCGCACCTGCTTGTATGAAAACAACTAAATACTGACGCAGGCTCAGAAATTTAGTAAATGTACTCGGCGTACGCATCCTCTGTCGTGCACTTTCGATATTATTTGATGGCGGGATCATTTAAAATATTATTTTAATGTATATTCTTCTGTTTTGCCAAAAAAAATAATAAACGAAACATACATATTCATATTTTAAAGAATTTAATGAAAGGTTTTAATTTTTTATAGAAATGTCAATGTTCGCACCCTTTGGGGCAAGGGTAAGGGTTATTCAAATTAGCTAATTTTTCACAGGCGTTAGTTTCAAGTCAAATAAAACAAAAATTGTAGGTGAGAGCGTCAAAAATTTAAAGTTGAAAATTAAGGACCACCCTAATAATCATAATATCACAAACCTTACCGTAAGGAACGAGATTCTGTAATTGTGTGTAAACTTTAGGGCGCTTATTGATATAAAATATATTTTCTGTAAAAAAAGAAAAATGTAAGTAAGGCAAGGTTGGTTAACTGGGACCTAGTTTTATAACATGGTACTTTCTTTTTTACTGTAACTTCAACATGTCTTACAATTTCCCACAATGACTTCAGGATTAAATGCATGAACTAATGTATTCTTGATTAGATATATCATGTCTTTTAAATTTTGAAAAACTTGATAAAAATTTTTTTTTTAAACAACGTCTGTGGGCCCATTTACCCTATTCATACGGGTTAACTGGACCACTCTACCTTATTTTTTATGGAGGCTGCATGTTAACAATTCTAGGATAATTGGGCCACACTATGATATGTACTCTATTTTGTACCATAAGTTCACAAACATCTCAATAACGATTGTGGAGTTATGGGGATTTGAAAACTATGAATGAAATGAACACATAAAGTGATTGTTTAAATTTTATTGAAAAAATAAGTACAATGGTAGCATTTTCTGGTTTCTTAGTCCAAATACTTTTCCATATCCTTAACACTGTAATGGCCCCTGTTGTTGACTGCAGCTGGAGGAGAAATAATTTTTAAAATATTCTGAGAGTACCAAAGTATGTCTTCTTTTTCTGGCCACTTCCAATTTCCATAATTTCCTGCTTTTTGCATACATTTTATTTTCATATTAGAATCTTTTTGTTCAATTATTTGCCCCGGATATTTCTCCAGTCCATAAGAAATGATCACAAAATCTCCGTCTCCTGCTCCCAAGTAATATGGCTCTTCATCATCTTCTGATGACGGTTCAATGACAATGGAACTTTCTTCAGAGTCCGATGATTCTGGTATAGGTTTGGATTTACCCTTGGTTAAGTTTGGCTTCTTTCGTGGATTTTTAACGACTTTACCTTTCTTAATTTTGGTTTCATTGTCTCTGAGAAGCTTTTCAACATATTCTTGTTTTGTAATAATTTCTACACCGTTGCATACACGCTTTCTAGTTTTCTTTATTGGAATTTCGCCATTAGGCTTTTGCTCATTGACCAAAGATAAATGAAGATTCTGGAAGAAGTTAACGCTAGGAATACCAGTGGTTTCTGAGAATGTACCTCTAGAAGTAGATGGTCTATCTTCATCAATTTGACAGACAGAAGTTTCATCATTTTTTAAACTTTCATGGTCATTTTGGGAAATGGTTTCAGCTTCCGCTTCCACCGGTTCTACATCTTAATTTTCCTCATCTTCTTTATTTTCGTTGCGATCATTTCTTGCCAACTTCCACTCTTCATATTTTTTCACGTCTTGTGGGGCGAAATGTTTTTTTGTCAAAAACTTCCCGACTTACGGGATATATCCCTGTAATTGCAAACCCCTTTGTGATGTTGGTTACATGCAAATCTCTGTAAACTTTGTTGAGAATAATAACAAAGTCAGGCTTGGGAATTCTCTTTCTAGGATTAAGGCGCTGCCAACGGACTAGTTCTTTATCCCATGCCGTCTTGAAAGGTCCAAAAATATAGACATCAAGGGGCTGTAGATGATGCGTTGTATGCGGGGGCAATTTGAGAATATGGATATTATTTTCTTGCGCCTTTTGTATGACTTTCACAGTAACATGTGGCATGACCATCAAAGATTAGAAGTACAGGTCTTGCTTTTGGTATATTAGGAAGAAAAACCTTAACAAACCAGTTATAAAAAATATCGACTCTCCATCTACCCGCGTTTACTTGCAGCGTATGCTGTTTCATCATGGTCAGCCCCATTGAACCATGAATCTAAAATGTTTTGGCCTTTGAAGATGCACAAAGGAGGTAGCTTCCAGATGCAGAACAGCAAAGCAGTATTGACGTATTTTCCCGACGACAACTGGCAGTCATTCTTATGCTTCTGGCCCCTACAGCTCCAACAACTCTAGTTTTCTTAGGGTCATGGCACACAGCAGACTCGTCAGAGTTGAAAATAAAGTCAGGGTTTTGTTCCAGTTGAAGTTCTCTGAATGTGTTCTCAAGCAAGTCATAAAAGCCATATATTACAAATGGATTAATTTGTTTCATTCTGGCCGTCTCAACGGCCTGGGGTTTTTTGTCGGACAATTTATTACGTTTGCGAAAGTTGATAAACCATTCAGTGCCAGGTCTACCATTTTTGAATCTGGTTTTTATGTTTTTCTTTGTAACAAAGCATTCACCCTTATGGGAAAAATTTTTTGGCCGTAATATATTCATATTACGTACTAAGATTCCGTCGGAAATCAACTTACAAAATGTGCAAAAATTAAGTACATCCTCTAACTTTGTATCCCTTTCCTATCCCTTTCTCTTGCCTCTCTTTTGTATTTTTGTTTCTGTATTGTATTTCACAATTTTTGGAAAAACAGTTTTAATATTTAAGTTACACCCTGCTCAGGAATTTTTTTTTACTCGTATTATTCTAACTTTTATCGGTATCTAACGGTATTATCTTTATTTAATTACTTAGAACCTTCTCACCATCGGTAGCACTAAGATTTTCTGGAGGTGTATAAACTTCATAGCTATTTCCCTCGCCAGTCAAATGAAAATTCTGTAAAAATTACTATTTTGTGAAATCAATTTACAAAAATTTTAATAATTTTACATGCCGTAAATTATTGTTCATACCACTCTCGTAAGTAGCTATTTCCGCTGCCGGTACATCACTGTTTCCTGAAATACAAAGCGGTTTTAGAGGTGAATGGTAAAAATTAATACTGAAAAATTATTTGTCTATTAATGAACAAATTTACAATAGTTGTAATATTATATAAAATATATTTTTGGTATTAAAGCGGAGATAAAAATATTTTTTGTTTCATGACCTCATTCATTAACCAAAGCGTTGCCACTGGTTGACATTCCATAAAAATCACAGACATCTCTATCAATAACTTCCTAACCAAATGTTCGTTTATTATTAGAGATACACTTAGCTAATAATATAAACGGTGCAAAAGAATTCATGCACTCTTGCATCGTTTATTATTAGTTAAGTTAATCACTAATAATAAACGAACATTTGGTTAGGAAGGTATTGACAGAGGTATCTGTGTTTTTTATGGAACGTCGACCGGTGACAGGGACAATGGAAGTTACCAATCAAAATATTTTATTTTATTAAGAGGACTGCTTACTTGGTGGCTCTTCAGAACCCCTATCTTCACGGCCCTTTGAGAGTTGTAAAATTAATTTACTTCTAGCTGACATGTTAAGACACTATTCACTATTCACTTCAAACCTAATAAGCACAACAACACAACATAACCTTAAAAACGCACATTAGTCGGAATGCAAAAAGTAACTAAAGGTAATTCAATGAGTGCTAGTAAACAACAGATATGAGCAGGTCAAGATATGGAAGAACTTTAACCGTTTATCGGATGTTTCTTTCCTAGTACTTAAGCCTTTTATCCAGTAAGTTTCTTCGGTATTGGATGAATTTAAAATTAGAAGAAGGGCTTGTTGCATAGTGAGTACATAGGCCCTTTATCCGAAATCAGAAAGTCTAACCTGAACGTACTTAAATCCTTTATCCACTGCTATATTTGTTATTATTTATTATTTCGCAATGAGACCCATCTAGAAAAAAAATTTGATGCAGAAAATCTCCAACCGATTAAAAAACTAATTTTTTTAAAAAAAGGTGACATAGGCCCTTCATCCACTTGTCTTCATTTATTAATTACACACAAGGGGTGCTTATAATACAATAAATGCTTATTTGAGGTAAATTTTATTCAATTATACCTACTTCATATAAACTTTATCTAAGTAGACCACCTACCGTGGTATGTAGCATTGATTACGTACTACGCCAAAGATACAGCTTAATATCAAGGATAATTAAAACTTTAACAAAAATATACCAACAAAAAAAATGTGTACAGAACAAGTAGCTCATTTAGCAAAAAGCACTACAGTTATTTAAATAAAATTGCAACCAGAACAAACGTTTGAATTTTTTCCACATACACAACCTGAAAACAGGTCCGGCGCTACACAAAATTTCCACACAAGCGACTTCACATTATCGCACCCCCCTTCTTTCCCCCGCCCCTACTCCCTGACCCCACAAAAATTGTATTTGCTGAGAAAAGTAATTTTATTTACCTATTACTTATGTACATAATAGAGCATGTTTTTAAATTATTTTTTAAACAGAGACTCTTCTAGCCTTTTTACGAGCAAAATCTGTAATAAGGTCGTCGATGTTTATGTAATTTAGTATATTATTTTCTATACTAACTGTAGCCAAGCCATCGAGTCGATCTTGTGAAATAGTTGAACGCAAATATGTTTTTATTAATTTTAGTTTCGAGAAAGATCGCTCTCCAGAGGCCACACTTACTGGAAGTGTTAATAAAATTCTGAGTGATACGCATACATTTGGAAACGATGAACTTGAATAATTTTTTACTATGTAATTTAGGACATCTTTGGGATTTCTTTCCATTTCCTTTTTTTCAATCTTTTCGTATACAATTTTTGATAATACAGTTAGTTCGTTTTTTAATTCTACAGCATCTATGTCAGAACTATCTCCATCAGTTAAAGCCAAGTATAAATCATTACAACACTTCTTGACAAAACTATCTTCTGCATCAGCCAATTTGGAAATGTCATAAAGAAAACAAAAAATATTACTGTGTGCAGTAATTTGTTCGAAACGATCGTTTAATGCATTTATAGCGATATCCAAAACAACGTTAAAGATGTTCACTTTAAATGATTCTTTTGGGTCAATAATAGGTGTATCCTTGGCTTCATAATTAAACATACGTTTTTTCTTTCTCGCTCTTAGTAGGGTTTCTTTAGGGAATTCTGGACTGATTTCCAGTTCGTTAGCTAATTCACGTGCATCAACTAGGATAGAATTAAATCCATTGTTTCGGAGATTTTCTAAATACGATTTTACACTACCAATCATATCAATGGCTGTTTTTAAGTTCAAAGATTTCTGTTGCAGCATTTTGCTAACTAAATTTATTCTATAAAGAATTTCATGCCATAGGACCAAGCTACAAAGAAATTTGTAATCTCTTATTTTATTGGCTACAGCTGCTGCAGCATTTCTACCTAATGCATCAATTGTCTCATCTTCTGATGCTTTCAGTAGCGTATCATATATTGTAACGGTCCATTTTTAGAAACAATTAACTTACGTTTTATTTAATGCTAATTGCATGATTTGGTTTGAGGTAAACCTTAAAAGTTCTAGAACCGACTTTATTTATTTGTAAATTTTTGATAATTGGTGCGCCGCTGGACCTTGAGTGCGCCCGCGCGAACACCGCTATGTGGGAACGCTTGAACTGAGACGCGGGGACTCTCCGCCAAGCCACGGTAGAGAGCGGACGTGTGTTCCGTTGTACCTTTAAGTATGTTTATGTGAGTACGTTATCTTAGGGTTTATAGAGACTTGAGTTGACCTTTGAGAGAAATAGTCGTAGTGTACATTGCTAGAATTGTGTTGCTCGATTATATATGGTTAAGCTGATATAGTAATAGAGTTACGAATGTAGGCATAGGAAAGCCATGTGAGAAGGTAGGATCACTCCTTATTATTATTAAAATAGATACCTATTCGTAAATTTGCATCAACGGGCTGATTTGCCTGTCCAATGAACTAGAGGTGGAGAAAGCCCCCTAGACTTTTTTTAATTTGCTATTGAGCTGTGCGAGACACTTTAGTGAAAGAAAAGACAACCGTTCTTTCCCCTTTTCAACGGCACTAGTGTGTGTAACTTTTGTAGACTTTATATAAACGAAAAAGAAAAGCGGGTGGCGCCCTAAAACAAACTTGTTAAGTGATATGATTCTAAGATTTTCTGAAGTTTGATTTTATGTATTTGTACCTAGTTTATTATTTGCTAACCACGCCCTGACTATTATGTATTATATTCTGAATATATGTATGTATTTTTTATGTTGTTTCATTTGAATCATTAAAGTTAGTTAAAATAGCGAAGAAAGCGAAAAGCATCGTTATAAATTGGCGACAACCAACGTGTGGCTCGATTAATTAATGAAAATTAATTATAGTAGGTAATAAACTAGAAAATGTTTTTGATTCTTTAAGTATAATTTTATATTTGATGTGTTCTGTTGCGATTTGCTATTATTTTACATGATATGTGAAGATACCTTTGTATTTTACGTTTTTGCGTATTATTTTATTTGCATTTAAAGATATAATGTTTCTTTGTATGTACTTGTTTGATATTTTATGCATATGTTACATTTCAGTCGGGTTTAGAATTTAAAACCTCGGCGGCAGTTTTTTATTGCGACTTTGGGTCCTGCGACAGGAAGTAGCAGGTAGTATCGAGTGTTTACTGATAAACTATAAGTTTTTTATTTTATTTCGCAACAAGTAAATTGCATCTAGAAACGGATCAGTTTAACAGTTTTGTGTTGCAAGATTTAATTTAATTTTATGTTTTATTTTTTTGACCTTGTCTAAAATAATTGAATTTAATTCTTAGACAGGAAATAAAATTTTACAGGCAAAACGGAGGTACCTGGAAATTGTATTTTTATTTATTTCGCGAATTTTTTTGTTTGAAATTTCAAAACTGACTTATACGAGGAGTACCTAAAAATACATATATGTGTAAACATTCAGTTTTTTGATTTCATTATTCGGGTTATAATTTATATTATTATTTTAGGGATTTCTGGTATCTAGGTACATTGCCGACGTTTATTTGCGTATAATTAATTTTTCTGGTATTTGTTAACTTTTTTCTTAAGAAGAAAACTGAGTTATGGTTTTTTATTTTTAGATTTTCTGCCACGTTTGGCATTTTTTTTGGACGAATTATTATTTTGTCCTTCAGTAACGAATTTTGTTACTTCATTCTCGCGAGTTTTGTGTTTTTTATTTGGCATGGAATTTCATGAATCTGAAAACACAGAGCTTTTGGTTTGATTATCTTATATTTACGTTATCTTATATTTACGATATCTTACATTTACGTTACATCATATTTACGTTATCAGATATTTACGTTATCTTATATTTACGTTATCTTACATTTAGTTATCTTATATGTACGTTATCTTTCCGTTTTACGTTTATGTATGTTTATGTAAGTTTCCTTGCTCCATTTACATTTAAGTACATTACCTTTGTGTGTATTTGCCTTTATATGTATGTGTTATGTTATGTTGTTTAGGTTAGAGTACGATATGTTGCCTTCGCGTACGTGTATCGTTATGTACTTTCTTTAGAGTTAATTATATTCACGTACTTTACCTCGTTTTTTTGGTGTGTTTATACACGCCACCTTGTATTCTTTGCGTTAGATACTTTAAATTTGCGAGTATCTTTATATACTTTGTCCTACAGGACATACCAATAGTGTTACCGAATTGCGCTACTCCTTTAGAGAATTTTCTGAGTAGACGCTCGTGTTCAAGTACACACCTACGTGTATGAGTTTGTATGAGTTAGCATAAGTTTGTATGAGTTTGTTTACGTTTGTATGTGCGTATGCGTTTGTGTATGTTTGTATGCGTTTGTATACGTTTGTATGAGTTTGTATACGTTTCCATGAGTTTGTATACGTTTCTATGAGATAGTATGTGCTGTATGTGTTGAGTTCATATTTAAGTACGTTATCTTACATTTACGTATACGTTACATTTTGTTACCTTACCTTACGTTATCTTATCTTTCGTTATCTTACCTTGCATTATGTTCCCTTGCCTTATGTTCCCTTGCGTTATCTTATCTTAGTTGTTGGAGGACACGTGTCGTGTCAGTCGACTTTTATTCATCGAAGATGAACTTCGAAATCCTCGTGGTCAGAAATAATTTGTTCTGGGCCAAAGACATGTCCCTTCTTCTAGAGATGTATGAGGACATAAAGAAGCGCCTTCATGCGGCATTTGAAACAAATGCCCAACAATATAATCTGCGTAAGCGCCCTTTGAGATTTTCACAGGGTGATATTGTTTGGAAGAAGAATCACTTCCTATTGGATGTTTCCAAGCATTTTTTATTTTTTTAAACATTAGCGTCGAAATATTCCGCCAGCAGGGCGACTAGAGTAATTTCGCCGCTGGTCTACGAGTTGTCGGATCTAGACAACAACCCTTAAGGATGTTGGTACATTTAGAATCTTAAAGCCAACCCTTGTCACTTTGACGACGAACCCCCAAAGCCCCTATGTACGTTCTTTGATAAATTTGAGTACATGGGCTTAACTTATATTTAATTCATTTGCGTTTATTAATACGTTTCGACGTGTTTACTTACGTTAGTTAGTTAGTTGCATTTTGATATCTTTTGCGTATCTATTTTTACATTGTTTTTTTCGTTTTGATTTACGTTACCTTACCTTATGTATGTTTATGTTGTCTTACCTTGCGTTATCTTATCTTACGTTACCTTACCTTGCGTGACTTATGTTTACGTACTAATTTACCGTAGCGTACTCGTGCCTTTGTGTATGTTGTGTTGCGATGTTTAGAAGTATGTTTATTGTATCGCTTCATTTGGTTGGAGTACCTTCTGAGCATGTTGGTGCATACGTTTCGATTCCTTATTGGCTCCCTTTTCGACGTTCGGTTGGAGCTGCTTCTTCCTATTCTATATAACCTGGAGGGCAATATGGGATGATGCACTGGCGGTTGTCTGTGTCTTGACGCGGCATGGGGGGCGGCGACGTACGCTGGTCCTAGGCCTAGCACTTTTCAGCACGCGTACGGCCCCTGAGAATGGGGTTGACGTAAGACCTAGCGCAGGCTGTCTCGGGCTGAGGTCGCATGGGCCTCGATGACCAGAATACGTCCTTAACCCGCGCCAACTGCCTCTTCAGGACGTGGACACCCGTTCCTTTGTGACAGGGTCACCCATGCCCGGGTTATCGGTTTGAAAGGGGCCATTTTTAAAATTCCTTTCCTCTTTCGTTTTTGTGTCTCTTTTCCGTTTTCCTTCTTAACCGAGCGTCGACAATCGCGTTTTTTGGTTTCGTTTCGTTATTCTGCAGTTTTTGTTTGTGTCCTTGCGATATAAATGCGTATATGTTGCGGTATCAGATACCAGACCCTAAAGTAACTTAGATTGAGTATAGTCGTGTTTAACGACCTTGTGACTGCCTCCCTTTCGCCCGCTAGAATTTTAGTCGGGATAGGAATCCCTCTTGTGAAGGAGAGGGGGAGTGTAACGGTCCATTTTTAGAAACAATTAACTTACGTTTTATTTAATGCTAATTGCATGATTTGGTTTGAGGTAAACCTTAAAAGTTCTAGAACCGACTTTATTTATTTGTAAATTTTTGATAATTGGTGCGCCGCTGGACCTTGAGTGCGCCCGCGCGAACACCGCTATGTGGGAACGCTTGAACTGAGACGCGGGGACTCTCCGCCAAGCCACGGTAGAGAGCGGACGTGTGTTCCGTTGTACCTTTAAGTATGTTTATGTGAGTACGTTATCTTAGGGTTTAAAGAGACTTGAGTTGACCTTTGAGAGAAATAGTCGTAGTGTACATTGCTAGAATTGTGTTGCTCGATTATATATGGTTAAGCTGATATAGTAATAGAGTTACGAATGTAGGCATAGGAAAGCCATGTGAGAAGGTAGGATCACTCCTTATTATTATTAAAATAGATACCTATTCGTAAATTTGCATCAACGGGCTGATTTGCCTGTCCAATGAACTAGAGGTGGAGAAAGCCCCCTAGACTTTTTTTAATTTGCTATTGAGCTGTGCGAGACACTTTAGTGAAAGAAAAAACAACCGTTCTTTCCCCTTTTCAACGGCACTAGTGTGTGTAACTTTTGTAGACTTTATATAAACGAAAAAGAAAAGCGGGTGGCGCCCTAAAACAAACTTGTTAAGTGATATGATTCTAAGATTTTCTGAAGTTTGATTTTATGTATTTGTACCTAGTTTATTATTTGCTAACCACGCCCTGACTATTATGTATTATATTCTGAATATATGTATGTATTTTTTATGTTGTTTCATTTGAATCATTAAAGTTAGTTAAAATAGCGAAGAAAGCGAAAAGCATCGTTATAATATTTCCCCAATATTATAACGGAACGGCTTTATCGCATCGATTCGGCTTTCCCAGCGAGTACCACTTAACAGCTTAACTGTTAGTTGAGTGATATGCCTTTTCAAAATATCCCAACGATGTGTCGATGCAGAGAGGAAGTTGTAAACTTCCTGAACGATTCCAAAGATTAAAAAAGCTTCAGTGCAGGATGACGCAGCGTCATTAAGTATCAAGTTCAGGGAGTGACAATTGCAGGGAACGTAAAAAGCCCTGGGGTTCATATCAAGGATTCTTCTCTGTAACGTTCTTACCCTTCATGTTGGCGCCATTGTCGTACCTTTGGCCTCTCATATTAGCTAAGGGTACTTTTAATACCTCAAGGAACGAAGTTATTGCTCCTGTGAGAGCTTGCCCAGTAGAGCTTTTAATTTATAGAAAGCCAAGAAATCTTTCCTCCACTGACACTTCATTACCATCTTCGGCTTTTACATAACGAACAACAACTGTCATTTGCTCGATTTTGGATACGTCGAGAGTACAGTCGAGTATAAGAGAATAATATTTGTATGTCTTAATTTCTTCCAAAATAACATTTTTAATCCTAGTGGATAGAACACTAACAAATTCATTTTGTATATCTTTGGATAAGTAACTAACATGTCTTTCACTTGATTGTATTCGCAAGGTGTTCCAACATAACTCTATCAAATTTTGATACACACTCGACCAGCTTCAGAAAATTGCCGTTATTTGGAGTAAAAATTTTGTCACTACTTCCTCTTAACGATAGGCATTGAACACTCAAAAATTCAATTATATGGAATAAACGTTTCAAAACTTCTCTCCAGTGCTCTGTTTCAGCAGATATGACGCGTTGATTTAAAGCGTCGATAGTACAGTTTAACTTAAGCCTTTGTTTCAACTACTAGAGTCTAGTGGTCAGATAGGACGATCGCCCGATCGCTCTTCAGAATGTCGCAAGGTTGCCAGATGTCTACTATTTTTCAGTGACTAGTACAACCGTCGTTGTTTCCGCAATGTTGCCAGATCTCACAATTTTCCATGAAATTTCAGTAATAACTGGTAGGTGCAAGAATATGAAATACACATTAATAATATTAGTAATTCTATAGTTATTACAATTTATTCAATTCGAGAAACAAAAACAAAGAAATTAAAATGTGTCAGGTAAAAATAGTAAACAATAACATTTGTAATATTCTGAACATTGTTCATTAGATAAGAGGAGCAAGAAAATTAAACTATATCTTCAGAGCGTAGTAAAGGCTGCACTGCTAATAGATTTTTTTCATCAGATGTCGGTAATTTGAATTTTTTAGTACTGGCAATTCCCTTCGGTTTTTCATTTTTGGTGGATATAAACCTTTTTTTGTGGCTCAATTTTCCTTATTCCCGTTTCACTGGAACTGGGTGCAGTGACACTCGCAGTGGTAACATAATTCCGCCCCATTAATGAGCCTTCAGAATCTATTGCTGTTAGAGTTGGCAGGATAGGGGCTAAAGCTTTTTCAATTACCTTGTAGTGTTCTATGGTATTTGCAAAACTTAAGATGAATTGAAACGTTTTAGACACTTTTTCTTTGTATTGGTTAATGTTAGAAGTTGATGTGCACGTAAATGAAAGCTGCTTCAAAACAATTTCTTCTGCACTTCGATGGTTTTCATATTGTTCATCAACCACTAATGCATTTGTATCTCCGATTGTTTCATATGCGGCTGGATCGGGACAGGAACAAATATATGCATGTATACATGCATTACATTCGTCCCATCTCAGATTACAATTGCATGATTTATTCAATATTTCAATCGAATAAAAATCTAGTCCTTTTGAAGAACTTACTGTCCAAACCTTTCCATCTTCAACTTCGAGTATCACTGTGGAGTTTGTCATGGAATCAACTTCTTTATGCCTTTTTCGCAATTCAGATAGTTTTTTTGTAATTTTGCCTACAATTAAGATAGTTACTTAAATTTGTAATTAAGTTATAAAAACATTACCTTTGTTTAATATAATAAGATGCTCAAACAGCTTGTCCCGCACCATTTTCATTAACGCGGAGATAGCCTTGTCCAACCGACGTACTGTCTGTCCCTTTAGATATATGTACTTCAGAGTCTTGTGCATTCTTTCCACATGCATGTTTGTGTTCAATCCAGCATGTTGTCTATAGCAGTAAGCCCAAGATTTCCTGTTTTCGACAATATTCTTTGAAATAATTGGCAAAATTATGTAGCTCAGGGTCAGCATAAAGATCTTTCAGACATGCTGGTAAAATTTTCTCAAAAGTCACCTTATCGGGTTCCTCAAGTAACATTCTAAGGATTTTATAGGTAGATTTTTGTTTCTCAGTATCTCTTATTTTGGTATTTAAATTCTTCTTCCAAGCTTTTATAACATGCCAAACACAAAATAATCTTACATCAACTGCTCCCATTACCTCGCACCAAGCCTTATAAAAAGTTTCATCCATGTCCGACATGAAAATTTTAGGTGATATTTCTTTGCACAAAAGTTTCTTTATAACATTGAAAATAACTGTCATGACATATGTATCGGATCTATTACTGAATGCAAACATACAAGGGAATCCCTGTCTCAGATCATCCAGCACCATCAAAGTGGTCAATTGAAAATTATAGGCATTGAGGCCATGTGTACCGTCGATACATAAACAGTCACTGCCGTACTTTTTCAGTGCCTCTAATTGGCCATCATTCATAATAACTAGCAGAAAGTCATTCTCTAGAAGTTCCCTGTAGTCCCCATCTAGATCTCCTTGCCGTTTAAAATACTTTACGATGGAATATGTACCTTGTTCACGCGATTGAATAACCCAAGATTCCACACTAATACAATCATTCGCATGGCGGACAGATTCCTTGTTCAAGTTGTAAAGTTGTTCAATATTAAATAAATCTTTCCTGGTTAACAAATGTATGCGACCGTAATTATTATGATCAAAGTTATCTCTTACAGTATTAATTATTTCATCAAATGGGACTTTTTGACTTATTTTAGAAGCTAAAAGTTTTATATCTGATTTTTTTAAGTGGGATTTTCCCTAAATCCATAGTATGGCCAACGTGAGTCCTTAGAAAGAGAACATGAACTTCTCCAGTTGTATTAATTATCGTAGTATCAATCTTTGATGGACAATAACCATCAATTTTATTAGTACCCTTAAGTTTCAGATGGCGAGTATGTTTTCCTTTGCTTTGATAGAAACCATCCCTATGACACCTATAGTAATATATATTTCTGTCATTGCTTTTTATTGAATCATGTCTTACATACTTTAAGACAGTGTCTTCCTCTATCTGATCTTTCCATGCTTCAAATTCTAAAAAGCTAGCAAACTGTAAGTTTTGTGTAGTTATGTTAATATCATGATCCAAACTATAATGCTTTAGAAGATTTATTTTTAGGCCGGTGTATTTGTTACATAAAATACATTTGACTTCCTTAGAGCACCTCTGTCTTCTATTGCCGCTATTATTGCACTTGTAAACGTGTCGAATTAAATTATACTTATTGGCATAAGCTTTAGAGCAGTGGTAGCAAATAAATTTTTGCGAGGCAGTCGACATTGAATCAACATGTACTTTTAAAACATGTCGCTTTAAGTTACTTTTTACTGTAAAGGTCTTTTCACAAATTTTGCAGACATATTTAACTGATTTATTACGATTTTCCATTTTCGCGCCTTCACCGGCCTTCGCCTTTAACACCTAAGCAAAAATAATATTTATAGCATTCTACCTAAATACCTATAACAGTTAACTAGACTAACCTGTACTTCTGCACAGCTTCGTAATTAATTTCGTTAAATGCAAGAGGACCACTTGAATAATATAATATACAACACAGTAAAAGATTCGAAAATTAGCAAAATAACAGCTTACAGCTTATATATACCAATTCCCACAACCAATAAACTTCCTATCTGACCACTAGACTCTAGTTGTTTCAACTCCATCCAAGCCATGTATGCGTTTATATGATCAGGAGAGCCTTCATGTAGCAAGAGTGCGGCAGACATGTTAATCCAGTCGGAAAATCCTTTACATCCAGCCAGAGATGATTTTGATTTCAAAGAAAATATTCGGCAGCAGTAACAAAATATTGCATTTCCATGTACACTGTATACCAACCAATCACGTAAAACTACTTCATTATTTCTTAAACGTCTTTGATAATTATTAGCCGTAAAACGTCGTCCTTTGTTATCAGTTGGAAACTCATGTCAGACACCTGTCGTGGTCCCGACTCTACTAATAATAGTCTCATCGCGTCATCAATTCTAGGCGGCCATTTTGCTGGATCATAAACATCCACATCAGAATTAGTGCTCAATTTACTCGTACTCGGTGCCTGACTAGCCATAGTACATTCCTGAAATGGAAAAGTCAATATAATCAACGTTCGCGGAATATAGTTAATAGTTATGAAAATCCACTCATGAATTAAAAAAAAATTGGCGCGTGCAACACAGTACACGTGATAGAAGTGAATACTTCCAAGAGAATGAACAAAAAATACATAATTTTGAGCCTGACGTTGTATTTGTATACACGAGAAGTATTTAATTCTGAACGACATTTTTAGGTTCGATACTCTATACTATCAACGTTATATCTTTCGTCTCTCTTGCGGAACGAAATGAAATGCTCCAAAACGTGACGCAACCCGTAACTTTTACTCCCACAAAAGAAATACAGTCGAAACCGGTTATAACGACATTGAAGGGACCACATAACTAAGGACGCCATATCCGATAGTTGTTATAAGCAATATGTATTAAAATTCATTTATATTTAATGAACATTCAATTTATACATATGTATGTATATACATATGTACATATATGTAGGTACATATTTTGTATATGGACTGGTTTGCAAATAAAATGACAAAAATCAAATAAAAAAGTTTATTGTGGAAAAAATCTACATTACAGTACTGCTTATAGACTACACATAGTTTTAAAATAATCGGTCATTTTGGTCTGTTTCTTTTTTTAACTGAATCTCAAAAGTATTTTGCATTTTACGTTTCATTTCCCTCAACAGTCCTTGCTTAACATCAGAATTAAACTCTTCGTTAAAAGCAACAAATTTTTGTAGAGTTGTTACAGCATTAATAGCCTCGCATAGTGATGTTGGTTGAAACTGTTCTTCTTGGTCTTCTTCTCCTTCGTCAGTGTTGCGATGATTGCTTTCGACTTCCGCTGGAATCTCTTCTTCAGTAACTGGCGCACACACGGCAACATTGTCATCAATTCCGATGAACTCCTCTATTTCAATTCTTGATTCTGTAGCCAACTGAGCAGCCAATTGAGCTAGAGGTATGTTGTCATCATCATCTGTTGGAGATTGTATCATTCTCGCAAGCGGAATATCATCATCGTCCTCATCTGGTGATATAGAGAGATCTTTGAAACCTGCATGGCGAAAGCAGTTGGCTATAGTGGTTTATGTGACCTTTTCCCAAGCTTCTGTTATCATTAGAATTGCCTCCAGAATGCTAAGACTTTTTGTATTTCCTCCGTTTTCAATATTTTGAAGCATTTGCAGTATTTGAAGTTTTCTGTACTGTGTTTTTAGAGCTTTTATCACTCCTTGGTCCATGGGTTGTAATACAGAGGTGACCCGCTGGTTATCCAATTTTTCCTTTTTACATTTTTGTGTCTTACTTTTTTATAAATTGTGCATATTTTGATTGAGTTCTTAATAGTTTGGACGAATAAATTTGTGGCTGTTTCAACGTCAGTAGTTTCATATAAATGAGTCCAATTTGTAGACTGTAGTATACTTTTTAATTTTTGGAAATTCGTATATTTTAGATATTTAGTCAGTATTTAAGGAATTATGGTTTTGATCTTCGAAAATTATTTGCAGTGAAGTGATATAATGATCTGTGATATTCGTTTTAATGATTAAGGGTAGAGTCAATTCGTAGTTAAGTTTAGTGTATAAAAATATATGGTCAATACAGGATCGCGTGTTTTGTTGAACTTTTGTGTAGTTATTTATTGTTGATATGTAACCAAATTCTGACATAATATCTAAGTATTGATGAACGTGTTCTGAATTTTTTAAAATGTCTATATTTATATCCCCTATTAAAATACAGTAGTTGTAATTTGCTGTTTTAATAGACAGTAAATGATAATATAGATCCATATTAAACTTCATGGGTTCTAAAGAGGGTGATCTATAGGCATCTGGGAGATATATCATTTGAGATTGATACTTAATTTGTACTTCCATTAACGATATTTTGTGAAATAAAACTATCTTATAATCGTATATGAGGTTGCTTCTTAAATGTATGACCACTCCATCATTTTGGTTAACCAAACCATTATTGTATATTACTGAGTAGCCGTCAATTTCGCATATTCCTAAGTATTCAATATAGTGCGTGTCGGTTAATACGATACAATCAAAATATTCTGTCATTTGGCTTAATAAAATTTTTAGTTCGTCTAAGTTCTTATGTATACTGCGAATATTTGAATGCATAATTTTAAAATTCGATGCAGATTTATTGATTTTAAAAACTTCATTACATTGCTGCATTGTATCTACCTCTTCTGTAAGAATTTTGGGATATTGAAAATCTCGAATATAATTATCCATCTTTTTTTTTTGTTTGTTTTTAAGTTATCGATATATACTTTTACAGTGTGATTTATATAACTTAAGAATAACACAAGCCTAAGAATAATACTTTTACACACTCTTTTTTGCTTACCTAACTATTACACTGCCCTAAAGATTGCTTCCACAAAAACTGAGTTTAGTTTCTATTCTGTCTTCTTGATCGTCTTTCCCCTGCCACTAGTCTCTCCTGGTTACGTTGAGTATTTCTTTTTGTTCCTTCTTGATCACTTAATTCGACAAGATCTTTTCCACTGCCAGATTCGGATATTCTCTCAAATATGTCTGCTTCTCTTAGCTCCTTAACTGAATATGCCCTTTCGTTCACTATCAGTCTGTTTTTTACAATTTTTGCGGAGTAATCTAATTCTTTGGCTTTTTGTAATTTGTGTATAAAGTTTTTTGTTCTTCTCTTTCACAAAAGGTGAGGTCTTTAGTGATACTCAGTCCAGAGCCTTTTAATTTAAAAGTATTTTTTTAGGATTTCATACTTTTTTATTTGAGTTGTTAATTCAACTAAGACTGGCCTTATTTTGTTTGGGACTTCTTGTCCGATTCTATTAATATTACTGAAATCACTTGTATTTAGGTTTATTTCTAATTTACTTGTTAGTATTTCCTTGACATTCTCCAATAACGGCTTTTCTTTTATTTCCCCTATGCCAAAAATAAGGTTATTTTTTCTTACCGCTCTTTGAATCGTCTCTAACTGTTGCTTTAACTCTGTTTTTCTTTTTCCAGAACATCTACTTTCCTTCTCAAGTCTTCTGTATTTTCTAGATGTATTAGATTGTCACTTTTTAGTTGTTTGATATCGTTTTTTATTTCAACCAGAATTTTTACTATTTCTTCATTTGATACCATTATTTAGCTGTGAGTTCTTCGTATTTTGGATTTGGAAATTTTGCCTGATGTTTAGCGTACGATCCTGTCTTGTTTTATAGTTTTACAACCAGATTATCCTACTCTCTGTAGTGCGATGTGTTTATTTGTGCCAGATGTCGGGTTTTTCCAATATTCCAGGTCGGTGCCGCCGGTCTGTCCCTGCTCCCTTTCTATTACTTTCAAATCGGATTGGCCTTTTATTGTAAATGGGAATATTCTCGCAATTTTATACACTGCATTTTTATTTTATTATTTTTGTTTATTGTTGTTGTATACTCAGCTATTATTTATATCGAGATCAATTTGTTATATCACTTGTTAATTTTCGCCGTCGTCCACTTTATCTTTGTTAATTTCTTATTTATTATTGAATTTAGTTTTATTGTGGGGAGGCTGGGCACTCTAGTGTACTTCCGTTCGGTACGACGGTCCGCACAAAACTTGAATGATTGAATACATTTTTTGAGACCAAAATGACAATACTCCCCGGACACACATTTTTAAAATTTAATTTTCGTGGAGTGCCTAACAGTGTTCTGGCATCTGTTGGTAGACAATTAAATGTTGGCTTTAAAAGTTTTGAAAGATCTGTTAATGCCACATGTGAAATTTTAAATTTTAATGCCCACACATAATTCTAAAGCAATATTATCATTAGTTTTTATGTTTTCTTCTAAAACTACATTAGAAATGTTTTCTTCACTTTCATCAATAGAAATATTTCGGTTTATGTTAGGTTGTGACACATCATCCTCCGAATCTGAATCACTTACATGCAAGTATGTATTATCGGAGCTAGTATTTTCTACGGAAACACGAGAACTCTGAGATGACCGTGAGGTCATCCAAATCCAAATCATTATGATTAATGATACTTATTTTGCTAAGGTTTATATTATTTGCACATTTACTTTACAAAATAATTTCAGACGTTAACTTTGCAATACGGTAATTTTTTCTGGTAATTTTAGACATATCTGAATTTGAATAAGTACCTAATAATTAAATTTAAAAAAATCAATATTATTTAACACATTAAAACACCCAGGAATCTGCTTGCGTAAAACTCCAAACTGTAGAACCTACAATATAAAACAAAAGTACTATATAAGAAACATGCAGTCGGGACATATTTTTTAATTTTTAAATATTTACACTAGTTTATTAATATTTTAAAATAAATTCTCCAACTGCTGTAAAAATTTACAAATATTTTAGGTACTAGAGAACTAATGAAAAAATTTCTAATCTAAGACTGGGCTATCAGAGAAAGATGGATATATAGAAAATCGTTGGCACGAGAGAAATGCAAAAAATACAAAACATGCAAATCGATTGTTTGGAGCACATAGCACTTAAATAAATTTATATCATATTAATATATACTTACACAGCTCAATGAGAGTCTTCTCTTCCCTTCTTTGTTTAGAATTTGGTGGTTATTTCTAAAAAAATAACAGATATATATATATAGGTATTACATTCAGAAACTCTCGCACCTTTATTTTCTTTTTAATGGGAAAACTGTCATCTTTGTTTTCTTCTATTTTTAAATGGGAAAAGTGGTGTAAATTACATTTTGTCAATCAGACGAAAGCTAAATTAAGAAAACTGTTAGCAAAAAATAGTGTTATTTTACCGTCGGCCGGGTATATATCGAACGTTTTTTTTTTTCGTTTTTCCACGTAACTTTTAAATCCTATTAAAAAATCGTTTATTTTTTTTTAGGATAGTTTCCAGTTTGTTTTTAGAACCCAATAACACTAAAATATATTTTTTTTTACCAAAGGAAGTATTTTTTTTAATTTCTCATCGTTCGATATAACCCAGAGATTTGGTATATATCGAACAATAGGCTTTTTGCATGGAAGTACAAGTCTAATTGATATTGGATCTCAGTAATACCTTTATCGAACGACGCGAATAATGTTTTTCCGACCGAAAAACCACTTTTTAAAAACAATTTATTTTCACAAGTGTAAAACAGTTACAAATTTAAGTAGCAAACTTTATTAAATTATGTTTACAATTCAACTGCATATAATTAAACTGGAGTAGCGGCGTTCCGCGAAGCTAAATAAACTTTTCTTATCTACTGCTCTGACGTTGAGATGCTGATCTCAGCTGGAAGTCAAGGGGTGCTGGAATCTATAACTCCTCCCTCCTTAGCAGAAGTTTTATGGGGTTGAAAGAAAACTTCCCGTCGTTCGGTTGCGGTCTTCTTTTCTTGCGTCAATCTTCTTCTGCATTTGTAAATAGTGACTATTATTAGTATTGTACCAATAATGAATAATGGTGTGGTCCAGAAGTGGGTAGAACTTTCTCGATTTCTCGTGATAGAGAAGGGAAGGAGCTTCTTTTGGTTTTGATGTATTTTTTGAAGTCCGTCCAAGGGAATTTTGTCAATATTGAGATGGTATTCTTCCGGGTCTTGAATAATTGCCGTTTCTATATTCGGTAGAGTTAGGGGTTGTTCTTGTATTTCCGTTTTTGTGTTTAGATAAACGAGGTTTAGAGTTTCGAACTGGCATCCTCTGGGAAGTTGGAATAGGTACACTCCTTGTAGAGTTTGCATTTCTGTGGTAGTACATTTTGTTAGGACCTTCGTCTGGTTTGGAAATATAGCAATATAGTGAGCTTCTGTTAATTGCTCAATCAAGGGTGTGGTCATCGTGATTTTTGTATGTTGACAATTAGCTGCTTTATTATTTAATTGTAATATTTGAAATATGCAGTCTTTCCTATCGTCATCTTGGATTATCAAATTGCTCCTACACAAGTACGTGGTTTCCAATTGCATACAACGCGTACTGTCATACTGATAGAGTTCAGCGTTCATTGTTAGGAAGGGTGAGGGTGGTATGATGGTTGTGAGATTTTTCGTGGGTATAGAGTACAAGTGATAGTGAGTAAAGATTTTGGAATGTATGAGAGGAAAATGCAAAATAAAGACTATCCTATGTTCCGAGTAGTAGGCATCTACTGTAATTACTTTGTAGTACTTTATTAGTTCTTCCTTCTGAACATAAAGTAATTGTTCTGGCGGATGATGGTTTAACATTATATTAACGATTGAATCTAAGTTTTCAAAGCTTATTACACTGTTATGTAAAATGCCTATTTTTGCAAATGTTATTGAATTTTCTATATCTGTGAGTAATTGCAAGGTGGTTTGTAATGCTAGGTTCAATTGGTCAAGTACGTTTCTGGCTCTCAAGTAATGATTAAAATCGATCGTAAATTTCTTTAGATCTGAGCTTACTTTATTTATTTCCTCTGTGATTTCATTCTGATTATGACTTAGTAATGAAACTGTTGAATTAAAGTTTTCTATTAAATCGCGTGTAATGGAAATATGTGAGTTAAGATTTTGGACAATATTTTCTTGATTGTCTTGTAAACTTTCGATTGCCCTATTATACCTTTCGGCGTCTTCTTGGTCTAAGTTACCTGATATAGCTTTTACTATGCTTCCTAATCCGTTTATTAGTCCGCGTTTAGTTCGATGAGTTGGATAAATAGTGGCTAATTTTCGTTTCGCGCTCTTAAGTTGGTATTTCAGACTTAAATCGAAATTCTGCAGATTTGAAAAGTATGGGTGACAGTTATTTATTGCTTTTGTTATTGATTCATATTGTAGGGTAATTGTTTCAATTTCCTGCGATATAGGTTTTAGGTCATAGTAATGTACAAAGTCGTGTAGGCTTGTTTGAATTCGAGCTTGTCCGAGTTTTAGTGGGATAATTCCAGGGTTAGTTTCTAGATTACTTATCCGTATTTCCTGGGGTTGCACTTGTACTAGGATGTGCGTCAACCTGTAAGGATACATTTTTGTCAGTTTGTTTGGCTGGAATATTTTTTATAAATCTCTTATGTCTAGTAGTTCCGGGTATATCGATAGTTATTTTATTGTCTTTTGTAACTACATTGGGTGTGTATTTTGGATACATTTTATTTCGTATTTTGCTAAACCTTTTGACGTAAACCTTTTGCTTGGGTTTATATGTAATTGGCTCTTGTCTTTTCTTGTTTAAGTTATTTATGGCTGTAGTTTTTTTGTGTAGAGAACAGTTATGTATTTTCGCATAGAGTTCTTTTGTCTTTTCGCGATGTTGAGATATATAATTGTTTAGTAAGGTATTATCAAGTTCTATATCAAAAGGATCTCTAGTTGTTAGGTGACCATTTATAACGTCGATTGGTTTCTGTTTCGTTATTGAATGTATAGAATTATTGTAGCCCAAAATTGCATACAACATTAATTCTTTAACGTCTGAAGTAGTTTTGTCATATTTGAGTACCCGTAGGTGTTCAATTAGTGTGGAATGAAACCTTTCGATTAGTCCGTTCGATTGCGAGTTACCGGGTGTTGTGTAATGAATCGCAGTTTTATGGGTTTCCATAAATTCCTGAATCATTTTATTTTTGAATTCGCCTCCGCTATCCGCAACAAATAAGTGTGGTAGGCCGTGATGATTAATGTAAATTAGAAGGGCTTTAATGATATTAATGCTGCAAGCTCCGTCTACTGGGTATGCCTGAGCGTATTTTGAAAACGAGTCGATTAAAGTTACAAATTTTTGTTTTTCGGTTTGGAATACGTCTACGTGTACAATTTCGAACGGTTTTGTGGGAGTAGGTGTAATCATGAATTTAGGTTTACTCGGATTTCGGTCATATTTGTTAATCTGGCAAATGTCGCATTGGTTTATATAGTCTTGTACGTCCTCTTTAAGTTTAGGCCAATAATAGGCTAGTTTAATTCGGGTTTCGGTTTCGAGAGTGCCACGGTGATTTGTTTTACTTTCGTGGTGTTTTTGAATAATTTCTTTACGTTCATCTTTACAAGTTATGTCTCGTAGTAAGGTATTACATTTAACTAAGTCGAAAGAGGAGTTTAAAAATGATTGCCTTAATATTTCGCAAACTTCTTGATATTTGTCGTTGTTGTCGAAATAAATAGCATGTTTAGTTTTAGGGGGTATGTAGTCTTTAAAGAAATTAACAACGTTGGATGCAAACTTGTCAAGTCCGATGGAAACAGTTAATCTTTTTTTGTTCAGAAAAAGTTTCTTTATTTTTGGTATGGCGGTACCGTAAAGAATTGTTTTGAATATTATTTGGTTGGCATAACAATTTACGGGTTTCTCCGATATTGGAATAGTTAATACGGGTTCTTCTTGATTTGAGTGATTGGTTTCGTCATCGTCGGTTTGATTGGTAATTTTTTCTTGTTCGTCTTCTAAATCTGCCGCTGTGCTGCTTTTGTTGTTATAGAGGGATGCATCGTCGACTTGATCTTCGTCTCCATGTGATGACATTTCGGCGTTGAAATTTTGAATAAATTTTTGAAGGGGTGTTATTTCTTTCGTGTTGATTTCTATGCGCGACAATGCGTCAGCGTTAGTGTTTTTCTTTCCTTTTTTTATAACAAATATCGTATTTAATAGGTAGGGTTGAATGATTTGTAATTAATTTTGATTGTGGAAAACTAATCTGAGCATTTAATAATTTTAAGTTATCTAAACCTATTAAACCGTCAAATACATCATGAAATTTAAACAGATAAAACTTTAAGTCTGAGTCGGAATTAAATTCTGAAAAGGTCGGAATATTAACACAATATTCCTGCGAATGATTTTGGAATATGGAAGTAACTACAAAAGGTTCATGTATTAATTTGTCCTTATAGTGTTTAAATCCTATTTGGGGATTTAAAAATGATTTGGTAGCACCGGTATCTAATAAAAGTTTTAGAGGTGGATTTTTTATTTCGATATACGGAAGCTCTCTTTTTATTAGTATACATGTGTAGTTCGATTATGTTTCGTTGTTCGGGTACGTGTCGTAAGGAAAATTTTTCGTCTTGTTCTTCAGGTGCGTTTTCGGCAATTTCTGTCGGCGTTTCCTGGAGATAGTGGTAGCCATACGCTTCTTCGAGTTCCTCTAGGTATTCATCTTCTGCATTTGGGTCTCCTTGTTCTATATTGAAAAGTTGTTCGGTGCCAAATTTCTGTCCTTGTGGTTGTTGGTTTTGTGCAGGATATTGTCGAGAGAATGTTCTAGGTAGGGATGTTGTTGTGCTCATCGGTGTGGGCCGTGGTAGTTGTTGAGAAGCGTGGGGGTTTGGTTTCCATACATTCACTGGTTTTCCGAATACTTGTTGATTTGTTGGAAAACGTTGCTGTTGAAGATTCATGTTGGGTCTAATATGAATGGGCCCTTGAGGAAATCTTGATTGATTTTGATTTTGGAAGTGATTGGCACGGGGTTGTTGTGCAAAGTTTGGTTGGTAAAATCTTGGTGCAGGACCTGTTTGATGAAATCTTGGTGCGAAATTCTGCTGCAACTGTGGTCTTGGAGTTTCTGGAGTAAGTCTTCTTTGTGGTGTGTCTTGAGTGCCGACGTGATTTCTTTGTAAATACCTAATATTTAGTTCTTCTTGAATATACTGTATTGCCACAGCTAGAGTTTGTGGTCTCATAGCGCGTACTGTGGATCCCATGGGTTCGCGAAGCCCGGCTAGAAATGTTTTTAAAGCTTGTTGGTTGAAAAAACTCCTTTTACTTTCCTTTATTGCGTTAACACTATTGTGAAGTTCGACATAGTTATTAATGATATTTAATAATCCCATTACCTTTTCATAAAATTGTCTAGGAGTCTCATTTGGAGACTGTCTTAAATTTACAAGGTCTCTAGTTAATGAATTTTCATCACGTTGGTCTCCGAAATTTTGAATAAGCGTATCTTTTATTTGCTCCCAATCATTGCAACCATAAATTGAAACGACTTCTTTTGCACGACCTTTCAATTTACTAATAATACCTTGTAAAATTAAAACATTCTGTATACAGCCGATGTGGTCAGGTCTAGTGTCAAAATAGTGGTTTAATAATGTTACCGAAACTTTAATAAAATCATACAATTCACTAGGGTTGCCATCGAAGTGTGGCAAAATACATAGCGTTTTTACGTCAAATACCGGTGGTGGTAATGCCGGTACCGATGGTGGAGCCATTTCAGGTAAATTAGGCAAAAATACTTTTGATTAGAAGTTTAGTAATGTGGACAATATGATAAAATTTACAAGTATTTACGTTTATAAATTTTACAAGAGGAATAATAAATGTAAAGTCAGATAATAATAAACACACAGTATATGAAATTATTTAATTTATGTGCATAAAATTGTCAACTTTTAGAGGCTTAGAAACGTATTTGTTTGAATAGGAGATAAATTCAACGCTGGAACGTTAAATGTAATGTAATCACTTTTGCAATTTATTCTTAGCAAAGATAATTCTAGGAAATTGTACTTAGATAAATTATTGTGACTTCGTCGAATGTTAGAATTTCTATATAAATGATATTAAAATTTTATTCTACAATAAAAATTGATATTTAGAGAATGGTTTTATTGTCGAAGATGAGTTAAATAAATTTAAAAAAAATTCTTTCAATTGTTTCTTTGATTTCAATGCTCTTAAAACTACACTTAACTAGGTTTATCCTATTTTGCACTAAGTGTCACGATTGATTTTAGGCAGGGAAAGGAATAAACAATGATTGCTACTTACAGTATCAGCGATGCTCGATGCATTCTTCAACCGTTGCACTTGTTAACACTTGGAAAATCTTGAATCCTGGGCCTGGCTCGATGCTGGTCCGGGGCTGTTCTTTACGTTAATCGTTGAAAAACGAAGAAAAGTATCACAAAAGGACTTTTCCGTAAATCCTACCGACTGCGCCAATAATGTTTTTCCGACCGAAAAACCACTTTTTAAAAACAATTTATTTCCACAAGTGTAAAACAGTTACAAATTTAAGTAGCAAACTTTATTAAATTATGTTTACAATTCAACTGCATATAATTAAACTGGAGTAGCGGCGTTCCGCGAAGCTAAATAAACTTTTCTTATCTACTGCTCTGACGTTGAGATGCTGATCTCAGCTGGAAGTCAAGGGGTGCTGGAATCTATAACTCGCGCACTAAAAAAAAGTTATGACGGTTTTAATATTTAAATGGAAATGGGCAGTATAACATTATATTATATTATAGGTACTCAATAAAAACACCTAATTGAAAAAATTAAAGTTTATTCTGGGTATAAAATATTTAAAAAATCATAACAAAACCATAAATAATAATTTATAAATAAAACACAGTTCCAAAATATGTCTGTTAACATAATGAAATAAAAATTTGTTCTTAGTGTAAAAATATAAAAAGAAAGAGATTATAAAATATCACCTGCAAATGTGTGAATGCCTCTACATATAACAGGCTCCGTGAGCTTGTATTTAATTTGGGATATATCTACAGTGCTTCTATCCCTAATATTAGGATAAATAAATTTATTTTTATGCTCTTTAAAATTTCTTAATCAGTCTACTGCAACATTATTTGGATCTGATATTTGCAAAACCTTCGCTACAAAATCTTTAAAGATTTCTTTTTTTGTATCTTTATTGTATACAAATCTACAGATACAAAACATATTGCGTAAAATATCACTTTGAGATTTTATTGGCACTTTAACAACGTTTTCTTTATTGGAGTCATCGCCCTGCATATCCTCATCTTCATAATCACGATTGTTTCCTGGTAGAGCATGTGGTGACCGAGATCGAACTCTAGATTGAAATATTCCGGGCTGAGGCTCCAGATTTGCACTGGATGGAGATTTGTCAGCTGAGAATATACTTTTATTGTTTTTTTTTTACCTGACACTCCGGATTGAGGCTCTGCTTCAGTTGGAGGGTCCAAATCTGCAATGCATATGGATTTTCCAGCCGGGACTGTAATTTTCTTGGTTCTTTTTTTCGTCATTATGTTTATAGTAGAAGTGTTTCTTTTCATATCACTAAAGGAATTAGATAAGGCTGCTTCATTTACATTGTGACGACCTGCTGGAATGAGCTTACTCAAAACTTTGTCTCTATCAATTGGAACAATGCCACGTCCAGAAAAACCAGATTGAATGTTTTTTTGCAAGGTTGGGTTCAATTTTCTCTAACAATTGCTTAAGCAAAGCAGGAAAGACAGTCTTTGGCACTACACCCTTATTCTTCTTTTTCCATGTGGTTAAGACTTGACGCCACGCATGTTTTACTGGCCGAAAGACCGCCACATTCAAGGGTTGGCACAAATGTGTTGAATTAGGCGGAAGGAACACAAAACTAATATTGTTCTCCTTGCATTGCCTTATTATGTTGACCGACAAATGGCTAGAAAGATTATCACCAATAATGACCTTCTTTCCAGTTTTCCTTTTCATAAAAGGAAGGGCCACCTTAGTGAACCAATCCTCAAAAATTTCTGCGTCGAACCATCCACTTATTGATCTGTTGTAATGCGTGCCATCTGGACCCCCCTGTAACCACTCTGGATATAATTTTTTTGCTTTGTATACTACATACAAAGGCAATAAGGTGCCATCAGCTCCTGCTGCAAACATCACTGATGTGGAACTTTTAGAATGCTCTAAAATGCGACGAGCATGTTTATTCCCCCTTTTTACATAAACTTTTTGTTTTCCCGGGTCATCAGTGATGTTTGTCTCATCATAATTCAAAATGTTTTCTGGTGGAATGCCATCAATGGGCACCATCAACTTGTTAAAAAGTCATTGATCATTTCGGGAGATACTTCTGCCCGTTGCCTTTTCATGTTTTCCGAGTTCCTTTTAGAAATTTGAGGATTTCTCCTTAGGAAGGCTTTAACCCAGTCATTTCCAAGGGTGTTGCTTCTAAAATTCCTGAATACAACCCCCTTGCGATTCAGATACAACTGAACAAACTCTTTTATATCATAGTCATTAAAAGGATAGCCAAATTCTGCAGCCACCATCATTGCATTAGCACTTGACTTTCCTCTAATTTATTTAAAACAGGCGGTCTCCCAAGTGTATCTGAAAAACGTCCCCGATACTTATCATATAGTGTGGTCTTTGGCACATTGTAAAGTTCAGCAGCTTGCCCAAACGACATTCCTCCATCCACAATTGCTCTTAAAGCCAACTCCATATTAGCCATATTAAAATTCCGGCGGTACGAAGTCCCTGGGACGTGGATGTGTTTGCGCGGCATAATGTTCGGTATAACCCTGAAAAATACGTTTTTTCGCTTAAATTCTGTTTTTTTCGTAAAGGAATAGAGAAAAATGGTTCAATTTCGATAGGCCATATTGTTAAGGGTATGGTTTATAAGTAATCTCATTGTAACAACATTCTAAGTTTGATAATTACAAAGTAGCAGATGAGACTATTTGGCGTTATTAAAAAAGCATAAATGAACAATAAACGAATATTTTTTTTATAATACGTACGTTTTATTTTTTTAGGTAAACAACCAACACAATATCACGCACGCACTGTCCAAGTTAACCTAACATTATCAAAATTCTTAAAATCTCTACAGCTGACGACCATCGGCGGGAAATTTGAAATAAGTGCATGCCGTTCGATATAACCCCTGCTGTTCGATATATACCCGCCCGACGAAACTTTTAGTGTTAGGTAAAATATTAATTATAGCCATGACAGCTGGCAATTTTCAGAAAATCATAGGTATATTCATCGTTTTAAAAATTTGATTTGTCGCAACTGTGCCGCAACTATAGACAATAATTACGTGTTATACTTAGCGGGCGTTTTGGAATTAAACGATGCACTAAACTAGAATACTTGTTTATTAATATAAGTTACTAGCACAAAGTATAAATTAGCTCTGCCGATGAGGAATCCGGATTTTGTATTTATAGGATTCCTTATCGTTCACAAATACGTCAATTGATTAAGACTTTGGATGTAACAACAACTATCATGCATAAATAACATGATTATATCAAAAATATACAGATCCGGGAATGATCACACACGTGTAACTCCTCCCATCTTAGAAAGGAAGCCGGGGGTCTGCAGGAGGTTCGGCTTGCGTACAAGGTTGTATGGTTGCTTGGTCCTTTGCTTTGTTGAAAAATACAGCGAGTCCTTCTTTCGGTTTTTTACATCTGATATAGATGAGGACTAAAACAAAAGTGATTAGGCATATTACAATAAAAATTTTCCAAGCGTTATCATAATGCCAAGGTATGGGTTTGAAGTCTTCTATATGCACTGGTGTAGATTGGTAATTAAGTTTTGTTCCTTGTAGAGACTGTCTAAGGAAATGTTATGTAGTGGAACCATAGAAAATCCTTGTAGTGAAATATTGGGTACGAGGTATGTGGTACTGGTGGAGATTGGGTCTTCATATTCGTATATTTTTTCATTTATTGAGAATTTGCATCCAGGTGTCATAGTTATTCTTGAGTTTTGTGAAATAGTTTTTGTATTCGAGATTCCTGCTCTACAGCTATATTCGATTGTCGTGCTTTTGCTGACTATTAGTATGTAGTCAGAGGATTTTAATTGAAGTACATATGGAGTTTTATAAACGGTTCTAATTACTTGACAATTTCTAGGTTTTCTATGTCTGAAAATATCTAGGAGGCAATCAGATTCGGTTTCATATCGGACTTCAGGTGTATAGTAAATATTCTCAACAACGTTTGGTGGCGAACTAAGCCATTGGTGGTTGTCTTGTGAGTCAGTGACAAGGTATTTAGGGTAATAAAAGAGAGAAACATTAAGGATGGGGATAGGTATCACATGATACAATTCAAGGCGTGGTTGTGTCGCCAAAATTGGTACTGATAAAGTGATATAATAACAAAATTTCTTATAGTATTACCTTGGTTGGAAATAAGTATAATAGGATTGTATATATCCAAAACGGGGTATTTCATTGAGAGGATATAGCGTGCGTAAGTGTGTTATAATATCATCTATTTCTGAAGGGCTTAACAAAAAAGAAACTAATTTGATTAAGGTGGAGGAGGTTTATAGTTTGTTCAATTTGTTGAACATAATAGAGTATTAGTTCAAGTTGGTTAATTATAATTTGCCTTTGAAAGTTTATACTAAGTTGATCTGAGGAGTATTTGACGTTTTGTTCTAATTTTATATTGTTAGCTTCAATTTGCTTCATTATAATATTTGTTTTATTAGTAAATGATTTTAATAGTGAATTAATTTATGTTCCGAGTTTCTTTTCATTTGCTAATAAGGTATTTAATTTGGAATCAAATTGGTCCATATCTTTCTCAGTTGCAGTGCCAAATAATTGTTTATCAATATCTCCAATGAAATTAAATAAACCTCTCTTAATTCTTTTGATTGGTGAATTTTCGAAATTCCTGGTACAAGATTATTTTTGGGCTCTCCTCTTGGTGTACGAGTGATTCTGAAATTTCTTGGGTTGAGTTTCTTTCTTTATTTTGTTTGCTCATTAAGATTATTTTGTCAAAAGTCATGTATAGTGGTTGAAGGTCTAATTTATGAATAAATGTGTGGTATCGATCTATTGTATATACCTGCTTGCCAATTTTTTCAAATAGTGCGACACTATTGACAGGGTCGAAAGTTATATCATCTACTAATGTTGGTAGGATCATGATCAGGAAGGTCAGGATGTGTGTGATGAGATTCATTGTCATCCTGCAAAGAAATTTGTTTGATAAGTTTTCTCTGCTTTCTAACTTTGTTTTTATGTACTAGTCCTATGTCGGTTAGTATTTTATTATTTTTATCGTTAATCATGGTTGTCTTTTTGAATCGCGGATAATCTTTTGGTCGACGTGGTTCTGTGCGTACAAAGACGTTTTGATCAGTGTGAACCTGTTCTGGGTTTTGTAATTTGGTATTACATTTTGTTATGACCTTTTCTTTATTGCTTGTAATTCTATCTTTGATTTGTGTATGTAAGGTTTGTAAGTTTTCCCTGTGCTGGGTAGTGTATTGGTTGATAATTACTTGAGATGAAAGGTCAAAGGGATTTGTTCTGGGACCGTGAACTACTTCAAATGGTGTCATGTTTATTACCGAATGAATTGAGTTATTATATAAAAGAACAGCAAGTGTCATCAGATAATTGATGGGTTTGTGGTGTTCTTGTTTTAAACATCTTATTGAATCAATAAGGGTTGAGTGAAATCTTTCAACAGGGGAGTTGGAGTTGGAATGATAGGAAGTAGTAAAATGAAGCTGAATATTGTGTAGAAGGCAAAATTCTTTGGTCAATTGGTTATTGAATTCCGTTCCATTATCAGCTGTGATTTTGTTGGGGATTCCCATGTGAGAAATAAACAGTAAAAAGGCTTCCATAATATTAATACTATTTCTGGTATCAAGATAATAGGCTTGACCAAACTTTGAGAAAGAATCAAAGATGGTAAGGAAATATTGTTTGTCTATTATAAACGTATCAACGTGGATATTTCAAAAGGTTTGGAAGGAGTATTTGATGTTTGGAGTTTGATTTTTTGAGGGTTTCTATCATATTTGGATAAAAGGCAAGTTTGACATGTGTTGATATAGTTGATAACGTCAGTTTGAATATCGGGCCAATAATAGTTTCGTTGAATTGATTTGATGGTTTCTTTAATTCCTCTGTGACACGTTTTTCCCTGGTGGTGATATTGTATTATTTGTTGTTGCTCGGGTTCCGCGAGGACATCATCTACAATTTTGTTTGATATTAATATTTTAGTGTTCCGGTGATGGGTGAGAGAGGTTCGCAAGATTCTCGTAATTTTTCTTTCCAACGAGGGGGTTGAGATTTTTAAGCAAGTGATGTTGTCCAAAGATATTAAGGGTTTTAAGAACCTGAACGTTTCATCATCATTTGAGGTACTTCGGAAGGTGATAGAATGTCTAAATTTGTTAAATATTATTTTAGAATCGCATATGTTATTAGGGGTAGTATTTGATTCTGTGATAATTAATTGACTTTTGAAATGGTTGAGGGGTTTTTCTGTATAGGGTATAGTGAAGATGGGTTCTTCATGACTAGTATGTACAGTCATATTATCATCATAGTGATCTTTGTTAATTTCATGATTTTCGGGTGGTAATAATTTATTTAATTCATCGACTGTCATTAGTTCGTTCTCATTTGGTTCTTCATTAAGGATGTTTGGTTCTTTATTAAGGATGCTATCGATTATTGAATCTAAGTCACCGTATTGAGCTTGAATACTTGCATTATCTTCATTTTCTTCATTAACGTTACATTCTAGTTTAATTCTGCTAAGGGCATCGGCAACTTTATTTTGCTTACCCTTTTTATACTTGATCTCATAATCATATTCCTCCAATTTAAGTCTCCAACGGGCTAATTTAGAGTTGGGTTCTTTTAAAGAAAATAACCATTGTAATGGTTTATGATCAGTATATATGATAAATTTTGTTCCGTAGATATAAGGGCGGAAGGTTTTACAGGCCCATACGACCGATAATAACTCTTTTTCTATAGTTGAGTAATTTGTTTCTGAAGAGTTAAGGGTTCGTGAAGCGTAACTGTTAGGATTATCATTTTGGGAAAGTACAACGCCGATAGCATAGTTTGAGGCGTCAGTAGTTACTTCAAAAGGTCTGGAAAAGTCAGGGTAATGAAGTATTGGGTTATTCATTAATAACGATTTGCAAATTTTGAAACAATTAACATATTCGTCAGTAAAAGTAATTTTCGTATCCTTTTTTAAACAACTAGTTAGTGGTTTTGTAATTTTAGCAAAGTTCTTAATAAATTTTCTATAGTATCCTAAGAGACCTAGGAATGATTTTATTTCGGTGGTAGTTTTGGGTAGAGGGAAGTGTCAAATTGCTTTTATCTTATCGTGATTTGGTTTGATACCGTCTGGTGTTATTATGTGTCCTAAGAAGGCTACTTCTTTTCGTAAGAATTCTGTTTTATCAATTTGGATTTTGAGATTATATTGTCTGAAGGCTTGAAACACTAATTCCAGGTTTTGTATGTGTTCTTGTAATCCATTTGAGAAAACTATAACGTCATCCATATATACCATACAGATTTTGTTCTGTAGATCTCTTAAAACGTTATCCACACATCTCTGAAACATAGCTGGAGCATTCTTGATACCAAAAGGCATACAGATAAATTCGTAATGACCATTGTCTACTGTGAAGGCTGTCTTTGCTATGGAGTCGGAGTGCATCTCAATTTGGTGGAATCCTGAAGCTAGTCAATCGTGGAAAAGTATGAACATCGGCCTAATCTATCTAGTATGTCTGTAATGTTGGATATTGGATACCTATCATCAGTGGTTTTTTCATTGACTTTTCTATAGTCGATAACTAGTCGCCATTTTCGTTTTCCACTAGCGTCCATTTTCTTTGGGACGATCCATATTGGTGATGACCAAGGGCTTTGCGAGGGTCTGATCACATTATTTTTCAACATTCCGTCTATCTGTTGACTAACTTCCTGTTTGTGAATATAAGGGTAGCGATAGCTTTTTGCGTGTACTGGAATGTTGTCCTTGGTTGCAATCTCATGTTTTACTGAGTTGTTGAAACTTAAAGCGTCATCAGGTTTTTTGAAAATGTCAGTGTACTTTTTACAAAGCTGGAAAAGTTTCGTGCATTCTTCCTTATTTAGGTGTGATGTACGTAAAAGGGAAGTTAAGTCTGGAAGTCTGGTACCTGGTTGTTTGTATGTTCGCTTCGTATGGTGTAATTATATGTATCATATTCCGACATTGGACTAACTTTTAATTCATTCGGGTCGAAATAATGAATTTGGGTGTCGTAATTGCGTATTTCAAAACATATTTGTCCGTTATTAACTTTTGAGACTGTTGCAGGAAGGTAGTATTCATTTGATTGAATTTCGGTAATTAGGATTTCTGTGTTATCGGGATAATGGGTAGGTAGAGTTAGTCTTGAAATTTGATGAGGTGGAATTTTAATTAGTTGGTTTGTATTCAGGTCTTGATACGGGGATCGATATAGTATGGGTAGATAAAAGTATTTATTTGAAATGGTGTTGTGATTAGTTGAGATGTCAATTTTTAATTTTTTAATATCTTCAATGTCTAGAGCACCGTCGAAGAAGTTATGGAAATTAAACAAGATAACTTCTAGATCTGTTTGAGCATTGAATTCTGGAAAGCAAGGAATTCTAGCTTGATGATTGACAATTATTTGTCCTGGTCCAGTTTTAATTTGGACTGGGTTAAAAATGATCTTATTTGGATAGTACTTTTGGGCTACTTCTGGTTTGATAATGGTTTTAGAACTGCCTGTATCTAGGAGTAGTTTGAGAGGGGGTTTATGAATCTGGATATAGGGAAGGGAACTATTAGTTAAGTTGTGATTTAGTTCTAAATAGGGTTGTCCGAATCGGTGTCTGTAGAAAAATTTGATTCTTCGATATAATCTTCATTGAATTGTGACTCATTGGCTTCTTCCGGTTTGTTTTGATCATAATTTGGATTAGTGGGGGTTATTTGGGTTAACTCGATTATTATTAAAAGGTCTATCGTAAGAATATACTCGGGGTGTAATATCGGCTTCATTGAAATTGAGATTAGTTTTAATAGAGGATATGCCTGACATGGGTGTTGGTTTGTATGGTGTGTTTGAGTGATTCTTTGGTGTACCGAAGGCTTGTTGATTAGTGGGGTAGTTATGCGTAACCGGCATTGAATTTCCGGGCTGCATGGATTTATTTTGCCAATAGGACTGATGAGGCTGATGTTGAGATTGAGATTGTTGGAAATGTTGATTTGGTCGGGATTGTTGAAATTGTTGGTATTGTTGGTATGGTAGACGGGATTGTTGGAATTGCTGGTATGGTGGGCGAAATTGTTGGAATTGTTGATTTGGTCGGGATTGTTGAAATTCTTGGTATTGTTGGTATGATGGGCGAGATTGTTGGAACTGTTGGTATGGTGGGCGAGATTGTTGGAATTGTTGATATGGTGGGCGAGATTGTTGGAATTGTGGATTTGGAGTTTTGTTATTTTTATGTGTAGGTTGTTCAATGGTTCGTTTATAGTGCTGAAATTGTTCCTCTTTAGTAACGAACATAACTGCATCTTCTAAGTTATCTATTTCTTTAGTTCGTACCATTTGTTGAAAATTATAAGGAAGGTTTCTAACATAAGTGTCTAAACTAAGTTTTTGAAAAACTGAACTCAAGGCTTCTTTTACTGCACGAGAGTCTGGGTGTTGTCTCAATTTGGACATTGACAATGATTGACATTGTAAAATTCGGTTACTAAAATTAACTAAGGATTCACGTTTTGAATCGTAATGTAAATGAATTAAATCTTGTTGCAAAGTATCTAACTCGCGAGGATCACCAACAGTTTGGAGGAGGATTTGTTTCATACTTGCCCAAGAATTTACTTCTAATCTAGTAGGGATATTAATTCTAGCTTGATCTTGCAATTTATTTTTAATTGCTCGTAAAAGAAATTTGTTCTGCACTTCATTATCTGCAGCGTAATTTGTGATTAATTCATCACTAGCATCAATAAAATCATTTAGTAAAGATGGAGTACCATCAAAGTTTGGTATCACGTCAATAAACATTTTAAGTAATTGATATTGTATATTTGGACTTGGAGTCGACATTGTATTTTCAATTGCAAAAAAAAAATAATAAAATAAAAAAAAAGGTTCAACTTAATCTAACTATAAAACAACTCGAATTACTGATATGCTTTCAATAAGTTCGATTTGGATATACTTTCCAAGGGTTTACGGTTTATCGATATTCAGTCGATAAATTCGGAGAGACAAAAATATGTATGCACTTGAATTATATCAATATAAAGGAGAATATGGATAAGAAAGCAGACTCACAGACTTACCAATGACTTGAACTGGGTCGATTCTTGGTCCTGGTTCCTTTGGTTGGTGCCTTACTGACTGAAGTCAATCAATGGATGCGAATTCTGGATTCTGGTTCCAATGGGCACTATCCTGCCGACTGCGCCAATTACGTGTTCTACTTAGCGGGCGTTTTGGAATTAAACGATGCATTGAATTAGAATACTTGTTTATTAATGTAAGTTACTAGCACAAAGTATAAATTAGCTCTGCCGATGAGGAATCCGGATTTTGTATTTATAGGATTCCTTGTCGTTCACAAATACGTCAATTGATTAAGACTTTGGATGTAACAACTATCATGCATAAATAACATGATTATATCAAAAATATACAGATCCGGGAATGATCACACACGTGTAACTCAATGCTCCAATAACATGTGCACGAAAGTCAGCACAAGGATTGACGCAACCGAACGGTAAATAAAATTTCTAAAACGAATATAGCTCAATCAAATATCCAAAATGTCAAATTATTTCTAAATCCACTACACCGTTCTCACGTAAACTAGATAACTCCACACAAAAAAATATGCAAAACTTAATAATTCCCACGTTAACGGTCATTTTACACAGAACACCTGTAGCAGAATGAGGTTAGTTTCGGTCCATGAATTGAACAATTAAGATATTCAGTTTTTTGTGTCTCTTGTAAAGTTTGTTTTTAGTTTGTAGTCTAAGCAAATGATATATAGAACTGTATTATTTCATATTGTGTAATAAATCACGAAAAAAAAATTAGTAGGTACTTACAGTAATACGCTTCCACAATAGCAATAGGTATCTAATTACTTTTCACCTTCACAACAGTTTACAACCAAGAACAATTATTAGAACAAATAAAAAACTCACAACCACCAACCTCAACAAACAAAATCCTGAAAATCTTTAAAATAATAAAAATGGCTGCGGCGGACGGCGTGTACTAACTGAAATAACGCAACGCCTGCGTAAAAGTCAATCATGGCCGGTTGAATAGATAAAAGACGTAAGCGTACCACTTCATCCTTTCTCTATTTATTAAATGAAAAGAGCAAGCAATGTGTCGTATTGCTAGACTAGAATCAAGCGACAATGCACCTTTCAAGATCGAGAGAGTGGTCGAATGTGTGGTGAACAACTTTCGTCCAAAAGGCACCAATGTTTAAATGAAACACATTTGCAAGTCTTGAAAAAAATGTGCAAATTTTATGCTATAGGGTCAACCAACCCATAATTGACCAGTTAAGGAAATTTTTCGCCCAACCATTATGAATAAAGCGTTTCTTGGAGTTACGTAAAATTTCAATGTCCCTATTAGTTAGTTTAAACCTTCCTCTTTCTAGGAAACAGGTCAATGTTAAGATTTTTGGTAAGTTGATTTTTTTATAAAACAATAACCAAAAAAGTGCACAATTCTCCAGTATTTGACCAGGGGGTGCCCAATATTTAACCACATCTTTTCCAATAATTGACCAGAAGTAAAGAAGTTACAAATAAAAAATAATGGAGATATTCATATATTCATTAATAGGTACTTAAGTTTTATATATCCAAAGAAACAGAAACATTACATAAACAGAAACGTGACATAAAACATATATATAAGTAACCGGTTTTTAGCTTAATGAACATATAGATACCTGCAATAAGAAATTTACATTGATACTATGTCTTTAATAGGATCTGAAAACTCATATTTAATACGATCCCCTACTGTTAAAATTTTTGGCGCTTCCAATCTTTTTATTATTTGGTTTGAGGAGACGACACTAATATCATTTTCAATAATTCTAAATATTGTATTTTCTAAGTTACACGTCGTCAGAGCCAATACCTCAATTTCGTCCTTGTTATAATAATTTTGGACTATGCAAACATAATTGTAAGTTCTGTCCTTTTTTCCCGGGAATGCGACAACTAAATATTGACCTTTAGGTATTACATTCTCAGCATTAAACTCTTCTGAAACGTCATCAGCACTGGACCCACTTTCTACCCATTCTTCATCAGTTTCAGATTCTTCTTCAACTATCTTCTTTTTCTTTCTTAATGTAGTTGTGGCCAGCTTTTCTTCTTGTTTTCTTTTTCTTTCAATTAATCTAAGCTTTTTAGCTTCTTCTTGCTGCTTTTTTAATTTCATCTTATCTTCGTGATATTGAAGCCATATTTTTGAGGTTGTCGCATATGGCAATCTTACTTTTTTCCTATTAGAAGGTATTTTGTCAGGAGATTCCTCTGGCCAATATATATGATCAAGAAATGAAGAACTTATAGACGACTTTGAAGTAATGGGAATTGATTGAATATCAGAAAGAATTTGGGGACATTCGGAAGATGATCTTGGTTTTGCCACAGTGTCAGTCAAAATATTAATGGATTTTTTTGGAGTGTTAGGACATTCTTTTTACTATTTGTGGAAAAATGTTTTCACCTAAATTGTCATTTTTACTGCACTTTGTATTTTGGCTATTTTTTAACAATGAGTTTTCTTTATCTGCTGTTTGGTTTTTCATTTCACTGTCATTTGTTATTGTATCGAGTCCACTGTTCCGATTTTTTTTTGCTTTGATTGGTGTATCTTCATGTTTATCGCTGTTTTCAGTTTTGTCTACTCTTTGACGAAATTTTTTCCATACATAGTAAAGTTCCTTCGCCGACTCATCGCCTTTCCAGTCTCCATCTTCTCTTAGAGCTTTTCTAAACTGAGCAACTCTTCCCACTAACATGGTTGACTCAAGGTACAGCAAGTGTTGAATAGAAAAATCACTAAGTTTAATTTTTATAGTGGCATCTGGAGCATCTACTACTCTGGATATGTCAGTCATACATTTATTGAAATCAATTGCATCAACATTAAAACGATATATACCACATTTTTTGAAACCATTCTGAATGACACTAACTGTGACATTTTCAATAGCTTTCTGCAGGAGCAACGAAAAGGTCGGTTTTGTTACATTTTGATTTTTGTTAGCTCTTTTCCAGTCCTGAATCACATTTTTTCAGTTATTTTTAAGTGGTCGGAATAAAGACACATCCGCTGGTTGCAAAATATGGGTGGCATTGGGAAACAATGCGTAAACAATAATCCCGTTATCTGCGCAAAATTTCGAAACGTTGTAAGTCAAGTGGGATTTGTGCCCATCGATTAAATATAAGACCGGAAATTGTATGCCTCTTTTCTTTAGTTCAGTCACTAAAGTGTTACAAACATAACTATGAAAAGCCTGTCCTGTCATCCATCCAGTTTTTGATGTTCCAATGACCCAGTCTGTGGGGGTAGTTCGTGCAATCTCGGCAGGAATTCTCTCATATGGGTATATAATCATTGGTGGATATATCTCCCCACTAGCTGAGTTAGTAAAACAAGACTGTTATTTGTTCCTTCTCGGAACCTGACTTAACTTGGTAAAAATTTTTCATCCCTCTAGGCCCTAAAACAAGGCCTGTTTTAGGATTGGTTTCAAAACCAGATTCATTTGAATTAAATATTCGTGTAGGATCCTCCAATATGTCAACACATTTTTCTTCTTTTAAATGAATTTTTATCTCGTGCCAATTTTTAATTGCTTCCTCAGTGACGCTGGCCCTTGCTGCGCTGATGGAATCAGCATGGCGGAGACTTAGTTTAGGATGTCTGTTTAAAAATCCTTTAAACCACTTGTCACCAGGAATACACTTTTTGAATGGGTTAGGTCGCCCATCACTCTTTATAATTTCCATAACAGTGTCTGATAGTGCTCTTTTGTTTATCGGAATACCTTTTTTTGCATTTGCCAAAAGCCAACTTTGCAACAAATCCTCTTCTTCAGATGTTATTACAGCAGGGGTCCCATTTTTCTTTTAAGTGGGGAGATGCCTTTAAGTTTATTTATTAAAGGCGCATGTGGCACATTATATTTTCTTTCAGCTTCTCTTATACCACATTGGTTTTCTTGGATGTCTTTTATTGCATGTTGAAGATCTTCTTCTGTGTATTTAAAGAATGTTTATTTGTTTTGCCCTGACGCCATTTTATCCTGAAAAGAATAAACATTATCCTTATAGATATTAGTAAAATTAGTAATTTAAAACAAAGTTAGCACTTTGAGTAACCAATAGTTGTACATCCAATAATTGACCATCACAAATCGCTAGTCAATTACTGGATAGAAGTAAGATACAGCTGCGAAAAAAAAAATCTGTATTTTATTTTTCGGTTATATATCGATGGCCTAACGGCAATACCACGTATTAACAAAATCCTAATTTTTCAGGAGGAACTAAAAACTTTATGAATTCTTGTATTTTTGTTTTCGGAGTAAAATTAGTCGTGGGTATTTATCAAGGTCTAGTTTTCTGTTTACACAATTAAGATTAAAAAAGAGGTGTATTGTACTTTTAGGGTTTGTTATTTGTTATTGCAGTACAAAACTTGAAATTATACGTGTTAATAACATTAAATAATAGTGGATACTTTAAGACTCTTTATTGAGTTTTCTATAAAAACATAAATGTGAAACATAAAAAAACTTTACAAACTACAACTTGGAAACTTTACATTAGTAAGTTTAAAAAAAATGGCACGAGAAATCTATTTATGCACAGGGCAGAGTATCATAAAACGAGTGGACGTCTTTCCCAAGAGTAGTTTTAATGTCTTGAAGATCATCATATTTGTTCTTCTTTATTTTTAGTCTTGTCTGGAATAGCGGCAATGCATGGTTATCTTGTGGCACTTGTAATCTTTGAGGTATTTCCTATATTTCAGCATCAAAATAAATTTTATATCCTATTTTTCCTTCTGGATAGTAATGAGTCTCTCTTAAATTCACCACAGTTGGATCATTTAAACACGTCCAGGTCTTATACTTTTATAGTACATCAAGTTTTTGTTATCGTAGTTTCTAAAGTCGGTGTGTGTCATGTATTTTGCAACAAGAGGAGTCGGTTTCTGTCTAACTTCCCTTGTTATACCTACACAATCTGGAACATAGTTCCTTCCAATTGATTTCACTTCTACCAAACTGCTAACATAGATTTTCTGATCCCAGTTCAGTTCTTGCCAGAATTTTTTTGAAAATAAACCTGGGTTCATTTTCAGTGATTGTATTGCAAAATCGGTTCTTATATTTTACACATTTGAGTAATTCACACTTGGGACCCAAATTTCTCGCATTTCTTTCCATGTTATGGAAAATTCTCCTTGCTGATTTCGTGTGTACCCTAAATAATTTTGCCCGTTCATTCGTCTTAACTTAATTTTCTCCCTTGACCATTCATTTTTTTGACATTTCCTCCTCCTTTTTCTTTTGTTTTTTTTTAGTTGTATCATTTTCCCCAGCAGAACTAGTTGCCTCAGAATCAACGCCCTCAGCCTCTTCAGTTTTATACATCTCTTGCACGTTATCCTCTACATATTTTTCATCATCAAGATCGTCTGCATCATCTGGCTCAAAATCTGGATAATCAGCTTTTTCGTTTTCTTCATCCTCTTAGTCGATATCCCTTGCAACCCTTTCACCATTTTTATAATCAAAATTTTCTGCAGCCCTTTCCTCTTCTTCATATTTCATAACCCTTACAATTTTTCATAAGTAAAAATATTTTTTCCACAGCAGTGCCTCCAAAGTGCTACTTTATACACTGTCAATAGTGTGTAAAATAAGTGTACAAAGTCAACTGAACATAAAGCTAATAAACAATGCATAAATTAGCATTTTTATGCATGGTGGTAAAAAAGAGTTTATAGTATATTTTCGTAAGCTTAGTTTTTTATCTCTCTTGCCGTTTCGCAAGTTCGGCTACACAAATACATATAATTATTTAACAAGTTGGTATCGCATATAACTAATTCGCATACCTTTATTAACACTAGCAGTTTCATTTTCAGGACACGTCTCATAAAGTAATTCATCAATTATTATATTGTCATTTTTATTGTTATCGAACTGTTCACCAACATTTTTTACAGTTGTAGGAATTTCGGGAAAGTCTTCAATAATTATTTCTACATTTTCTTCAATGCGATAAGACATAACAGTGGTAATATGTGGGTTGTGATTGCTCTCATTAATACTATTGTTTATGGTAATTACGGAGTCTGGAATATCACTTGAGATTGTGTTATTCCCATATCCGCATTCTCTGCTAATGCTAGCCGCAAAATTCTTTCACTCCTGGAAGTCATTTTGCCTAAAAATAAATAAAAATTGTAGCAAAACCAAAATAATATTATTGTATAGTGTATGCACACACAATAACACGCATCAACTGTAATAAAAAATGTAATAACACGTATCAACAATCGTCTACTTAACCTTTCATTTTTAAGGTTAGACATTAAAAATACTTGAAAATTAACACTGAGTTAAAGATAATACTTTTTCGTTGCCTACATTACATAAACACATTTAATTAGAAGTTACTTACCTTCTTATTTCACGCATAAATTAGCACACAACACTAACTGACATAATGCCATAACAAAACTGTAGCGCCAAGTACATACATGTTGTTGATATTTAATAAACGACCAATGATGATTCGTGGAATTTAAGATTTCAAATATCTTGCCTACTATTGGTTGTAATGTTATATGGTATTACACGAGGATGCAGCAAGCCTTGACTCATTTGAAAGAACCAATAACACAATATGCCAAAAATTGATGATACGTGGTATTGCCGTTAGGCCATCGATATATTTTAATAACACTTTGGTATTAAAAACATCATTTTAGTCAAAATGCCAGTTGTTGACCACTTGGTCAATTATTGGCATACATTTAAAAATTTAAAACCACTAATTGACCACTTCATTTTTTATACTTAAATGTGAATTATTGAAAAAATACTATTAGATATATCCATATTGGTGCTAGGACAACACACCACTGCTCCAATTATTACAAAATATCATATGATTGTAAAAATAATAACAGATTTTTAACATAATCTCAACTTACCTTCCTTATTACACGAGGCCCACAGAACAACGAAAATGCGCACTTAACATGTTGCCACCTGTTTACACACTGACGTGCACCTAATACGCCACGTTGATTCTGGTAAGACCTAGACGACATCTATTGGCATCTTCACTTATCAAATATTCTGTTTAGCCATTTGATACATTAATAATCGCCATGGAAATCATTTTGGTCAACTACTAGTAGGTGGTCAATTATAGGTGGGTTGACCCTACCATTAAAATTTTTGTTTATACTCGGAATAAATAATGAATATAATATAAAATACATTCACAATCGCTTCAACGTGTTAAACTATATTAGTTGGTTAACAAATATGAAAGGTTGTTATGCATTTGCAATTACGTACGGTACGCAAGGGGCACAATTTGCATGAAAACATATAAAACTTTTGGACTCAAACTGGACAGCCAGTGGATATCAACTTCTTGCTTTCCAATGGATATTCATTTACTTGCAGTCCAATGGATATCCATTTAAATGTCTCTGACATCGGGACACTTTAATGGACACAAAATGGATATCCATTGTACTGCAGGTAAATCTATATCCAGTGGACATCAAGAATTTGATATCCACTGGATATCCATTTAATGTCCCTGGACGTAGGGACACTTAATGCATACAAAATGGATATCCACTGGATGTTGATGGTTATCTGGGTGGTCTCTTCTAAAATTTTTTTCTAATTAATTTTTTACTTCCTCTTAGTTTCATTAATTCTTTTACATTTTTTTTAACTTCTGGAGTAAACTGCCTGTTATGTGGCAGTAATTGATACAGCACCTGAAAATACATAATATACATACCTATAAAGTAAACTATTGTTTTATTCTCATTATTAATACAAACCTTTTCAACAGGATGATTGCGTACGTTACAAATATTTTGAATACATAATCTATTTTCATTGGCAATTGCTTTAAGAAAAGCCGGGCAGTTTTTTCTAAATGTCCTTAAATAAAAATAAAATTTGGCGATTTTTAATAACACAAATCCTCGACTCACGTAAGATGAACCGTGGATTTCCTGGCCTTATTAATCATGTTGATGTTAAGTGGGAAATGTACTTAATTATTCAATTATTGTAGAAAAACACAGTGTGTCCCACGGGACATGGGATTTCATAGGTGTCTTGGTTATTAGTGGAGACTGAGAATCGCTTAAATGAGCGTAGTGCAGAATTTTATGCCCATTAACATGGTGTCTAGAAAACAATTGAACTCTGATTGGTTTAGATTTTGATACTCTATCAAAATGTACAATAATATATAGGGTATCCAAATTTTTTTTAAAAATTGATGTAATTTTCGGCTATACCAGAAGTCGGATGGGTCATTCCGTATGTTTTATATAACATCTAAACATAGTATTACTGATTCCCGCCATAATATACGCAGTGTTAAAATTTTGGACAAACGGTTTCTTGACCACGCCTCGTATATTTAAGGTCCGATTTCCTTATTTCACTTTATTAACAACCTTTACAAATTTTTTTACCTCATAATAATGATAAGGCCACGAGATCCACTGTCCACCTTACGTGGATCATTCTGTACATTACTAATAGGAATCAAAATTTCAAACTTAAGGTATAATTTATACAAATAAAAGTACCTGCTTTGTCTAATGCCTTTCCCTCTTGTTTTAAACGTTTTACCTCCATGTATACAAGCGAACTTTATTTCCGCATATTTCGTCTGGGAATTGTACTTCTTTTTTGGATTTTGGCGTCTAGCCGCTTCTATCGTGCGGGAATCCCGTTTATAATACTGTAAGAAATATTCTTTAGTTGTTCTAATAATTTTTTCTTCTAAATCTTGAAAACATTTAAATGTTTACCCTATCGTAAAGTCTAGTTCAATAACAATATTCATTTTTACAATCTGCAAAATTAATTGAGAGATACAACTAGGTATGTATAAAATTGATAACAAATTGCTTTATATATTTATACTTACTATTTAAAATGTGAACTGATAAATTTAATTGGCCACAAAATTTCCAAGCAAAATACAAATTTCAGAGATTCAGTATCTGTTAACGATCGTTTAGCATTAACTCTAAGATTTCTTGCTACTGGTGACAGTTATCAAAGCTTAATGTATTTATGTAAAATATCAGTTACTTTGATTTCCCGAATTGTACCTGAGGTATGCCATGCCCTAAACGAAGTTCTACAAGAATACATAAAAGTAACTACCTAGTAAAAAAGTACTTTATTTAAAATACAGAAAGAACACAGTAATTACTGTAACATAAATGTAACTTTAATAAACAAAATATTTAGGTTTTTCAAAAACTACTACTAAGTACCAGAAACATAACTAAAAAATTCGTTGGATATGGTTAAAAAATATTTTAAATTAAAATAATGCCATAAAAAACTGCACTTTAATAATTTTGGCTGTCTGTATTTCCAAAAGTTGATGTAAAAGCCCTTTGTAAAATATTAGCCTGTTGTTCACCTTCCTGCTCAGATCCCATACTTGCAGATGTGCAATAAGTAAATGATGATTGTGATGATGTTGACGCTAGAGGGACTGGCGTGAAAGATTGGGCATTTAATTGAAATTGGGATATACGAGCCTCAAACAATAAATTCAAGATTTGTTGCTGCGTAGTGATTTTAGCGTACTCTGATTTTAGGTTTCTTATATTATTTGCTACCATCTCACCAAATACGTCATATTCATCACGCTCTCTTTTTTCATATACAGATTTTATCATTTTGAAAACTTGGCTACTTTCACTAGGCTCTTCCAAACGTTTATTATTTTTCTTTGTAGTTTTCACTTTTGGTGTTGTAATGTTAGTTTCCTGTTGGGAATATATTTTTTGGGAGGGCATTTGGGGTTTCTTCTGTCTGAACCATTGGAATTTCCCTTGGTAAGGCAGAGCTGGCTTCCTCAGCTAGTTGAGAGTTTTCACCCTCGACTTCACTAGGTACATCAGATGTACTTTGGGTCGCTATTTCTTCATCTGACGATTCGCTTTCCTAAAATGATAAAACAATTAGGTAAAGGACCTAATCGGACGAAAAAATCAATCCTCTATACGTGTATTGTCAAACAGTTGAAAACAAAGTGACAATAATGTCAAACAACCTTCATACAGAGGATTGATTTCCATCCAATTAGGTCCTTTATCTACTTTTATATGTATATTCATTGTCTACACAAGATACTTATTTCCTAATTAGTTTCTTAATTATTACTATTTTTTTATCTATTTTAGATGCCCAAAAACTCAGCGGAATGGCAAAAACTGGCGAATGAATATAGCAAAATATGGAACTTTCCGATGTGCCTTGGAAGTATGGATGGCAAACATGTCGTCATACAATCTCCCAAATATGGAAGTGAATTTTTTAATTATAAAGGAACATTTAGCATTGTCCTCTTTGCTGTAGTAGATGCAAACTATAATTTTACCTATGTGCACATTGGTTGTCAAGGTCGCATATCAGATGGAGGAGTGTTTAAAAATACTGGATTTGCAAGATGTTTGAGCAAAGAAATGCTTAACCTACCACAAAACTCATCCCTTCCTGCTAGACAAAAACGTATACCATATGTTTTTGTGGCGGACGATGCATTTCCCTTGTCGGCTAATATAGTGAAGCCGTATTCTGGACATCAAGAACGGAGATCAAAACAACGTATATTTAATTATCGTCTGAGCAGAGCTCGAAGAGTAGTCGAAAATGTATTTGGAATACTGGCATCTGTGTTTCGAATTTTAAGAAAACCCATACTACTAGAACCATTTAAAGTAGAAAAAATTGTACAAACTTGTGTATTATTACACAATTACCTACGTAGAAATGCCGAGTCAAAAGACAGATATTCACCTCCAGGATCATTTGACATAGAAGATTTGGATTCCGGGTACAATCAGACGTGGGTCATGGAGTAATGAACCACAACCAATTGAATCAATGTTACCTCTTAAAAATGTGGCAAGAAAACCTATGGAAGAATCAAGGGATATAAGAAATGAATTTTGTGAATATTTCATTTCAGAGGAAGGACAAGTACCTTGGCAACAAAAATATGTGTAATACCTATTTGAACTTGTCAAACATTTAAAATCCATAATATACCAAAAATGTTGTAATCCATTATTATCTGCAAATTAATTTTTTAGTGTAATTTTTTGAAAACTTACTCTTGTTAGCTATTAACAATACACACACTATAACAATAAAGTATTGTTTAATTAAAATTATTAAAGAAGAACTTACCTCATACTCCCCGCCGACCTGAATGCCTTTTCTGGGTTTATTTTTGTCGTGTAAGAAACTCATGGCATTGTAACCAAACCATTTTGCTTTAAATTGCTGGCCCGCCCCAGACTTCTTAATTTTTTTATAGTTCCTTCTTTCTCGTTGGTACTGAGAAATGATATTTTTTTACTTTCCTTTCGACTTCTTCCGAACTGGTGTCAAAAAGTCCAGCAATTTCCTTGTATGAATCCATTTTCTTGATTCTGTTTTTATAATCAAAATTTCTAGGGTCCCACAAATTCCGGTGTTCCCTGTAGGCGTCTATTAAGATGCCAATTTCTTCGATGGTCCACACCTTTTTTTCCCAGACATAATCTGTAAACCAAACATTTAATATTAATACATTACATGCACAGATAAAAAAGCCGATTGTCCGGAATTGCGGAGAGCAACAGTTCAAGACCGGGAAAATCGTTTTTTTTTTTGGAAAGATGTATATATCTGAATCAAAATCGATTTATTTTGAACATCAAAAATTTAAAAAAACATGAATTGGAAAATGGACCCGGATAATAATATTAATAATTAATATAATTAATAATCCACCTCGGATGTCTCCCTAGATTGGCACTGCATTGTATATTGTATAAATAAACGTCTCATATTTACTTACCTATTATTTTTTAACTACACTTATTCACTGTACAAAGAGAGCTAAAAAGAAACTAGAAACGCATTAAATACGCGACTTGCTGTTTCCACTAGACAGACGCAGTTCGTAAACACGTCGAAACCCTTTGATCTTACCGCTTCCGAACGGGACTCGAAAAACAAAACAGCAACTGTCGCAAAAACCCCGAGTCTTTAAAAAGTTTGTGAAAAGCTGCAGTTTTGTTTTTTTCGACACTAGTTTTTGTTGTGTTTTTGTTTTGTCCGCTTAGTGGAAAACCGTCTTTAGGATCTGCAACTGGACGATTAAAAACACTAAATACGTCCGGCAACCAGGCGACTTAAAACATTATCATCATCCGGATCCGGACGGCGATCCACTCCCTAAAAAAAAAATGTGTTAATATCAATATTTTTATTGAAAACGATACTACACAAAAATACATTAAAATATGCAATTTCAATATACAAAAAAACCGCTATTCACTATCTGATTGTGATGAGTTTGACACACATGTTTCATTTACCATAGTTGATCTGTTGATTTGTTCCTCATGTGTTAAACACCAACAAAATTCCTTGTGTTTTTTCTTATTAAGAAAGAAATAACCTACTTTGTCACATAATACGGTTGTAAATCTACACCGACGACATAAGTTATTCCAAACATCTTTGAAATATATCTTACAAACTAAACATTTTTGTTTCAAAAAATCTATCTTTCATACACAAATCGCAAACATCTCTACAAATTCCAAAATTTTATGTTTCAACACACGCGGGCACTTTTTACATTTTAAACCTATACCAGAAAGTATCACTCTAGTCTCTTCGAAAATGATAGGATTTTCCCTATCACAATTAACACACAGACCCGTGCATGGATTTATATTCGTTGCATAACTGCAGTAACATCTTCTTAGGTTATTAATTCGATATGGATAAGATAAAATGTTGGGTTTACTATCTCACTCTTTTGGAAAAATCATTGTAACGAACTCTGCGAACAACTTGTGAAATATATTCATTTATGTGTATTCATATGCTGCTTTTATACGTAACACAATGTCTTTCAACGTATAACACATCGGCCTTCAAGAGAATGGTGGGAGTCTGCTCTGGACCTCCCTCATTACTATAAATATATTTGGGTATTGCTAGAATTACATCAGTTTCATTTACACTACAGCTATGTTAAGAAAAGAAAGTAAAATAAGAAATGGCGAGAAATATAATGAATATTTTGAGAGATTTGGCGTGGGAAGACGTGATTAACGGGCAATTTTTGACTGATGATATGGAGGATGGTGCTGCTGCTAATCTAGCCAAACCGCAGAGAGCTTCGGGTGATGGTTTAGAGGAGGAGCAAGGCCCAACTGAAGATGATAGTGATGTTGAAGAGGGGATAGAAGCAGACGTTGCGGACGTTGAAACGGATGAGCAAATGGAGATGGCTCTTCATGTGAAAGAAGTGGAGACTGGGGCTACTGATTTAGTTTGCTCATCCGCGGCGTTTGTGATAGTTGATACCATCGACGATGGTAAAGTGTATGTGTGTACGACTTGTACGAAATGTTACATTCCGTACGCAAGAATTATTGGTGATCGCGCTGTGCATAAACATGGGAGCATGCACCAGACCACACATTGGTTCGACATCCCAAAAATAAGGTGTCGAGTGTGTCGTTAAAATATTGTCGTTGTTGGGGTCACCGATGCGTGTTTCATGTGTACCCCACAGCGAAGACAGTGAATGATAGACAATAATTTTTATTTATTAACGTTATTTTTTGTGTTTTATTTTTTTTAATTCTTTTCATATTTTATTTTTTGTATTTCTTTTTGTATTTTTTATATTATTAGTGCTTATTTATAATTTTTTTATTTTTTTTGTATTTCTTTTTTTGTTATTATTATTTATACATTTTAAATAATAATTTTTTTTTATTTGTATGCTCCTTATTTTTTTTCTGATCCACTTTATTATATAAATGATACAACTATTCCTCCATAATTATTTATTTACTTTCTTAATTGTAAACATTTTATCTAAAATATAATAAAGTATAAAAATAATTCTTATAGTCTAAAATTAAAAAATAATATAAAAAGTGTGGAATAGAATATTACTATAAATTAGTGTAGCCTAAATTTATTAATAAAGGTGTAATAAAAATATTCCATTAGAGAGGTGAGATTTGTTCACAAATAGTAATAAAACAGGTGTAAGAGCAACAGGTAAACAAACTTTACTAGCGGTTGATTGCAATGAAAGCTTTTTGCCGTTGAAGTGTGCCGATTAGGACTTTTACACCCTTTTATTAGGTATTGCTTTTCGATATTTATTAGACACTACATGTGAATATTATTTATTTTCTTTCTAAACACAAATACCTACATTAATTATTATTATTATTGTAAATATTTCATCTAAAATATAATCACAAGATTAAACGAACTTACCTTAAGTGAAGTTCGATCTTGATTATATGAAGCGCCTCGTCCGAGATGATCACATTATGTAGTAACCCCACTCTCCGCCAGGTGACGTCACAAATTTAAAAGCAGAAACCTTCCACGTCCGCTACTGCTCCAACCCACCATTCCACTTCATTTAAATTCAAATTCTAGCGTCACAACCATTAGTTAGTGTAAATTAATAATTAATTTAAGGGAATAAGGGTGGATGTGATCATCTCGGACGAGACGCTTCGTATAATCAAGAGATAAATATTAACAGTAGAAATATATTTCTCTTTGCTAAGCTTAACAAAATTTGGTCAACAATGGCTTCGTAAATAACAATACCCTTAATCGATAATAGTTCTTGCAAAAACCCCCCGACTACATAGAGGTTTATCACAAAAATTTAGCAAATGAGCTCGAATCTTTTGACCAGCCAGCTGTATTTTTTATTACATCTAAACTAACTCCTTTGTTTTTGGCTGCTGAAGTAGAAGCATGTCGGGTGCTATGTGCTGTAAATATATTTGTGTCTAAACCACTTTTTGTCAGAGTGGTTTTAATCCAACGACTAATAGATTGATTCGACGCTATGTGGTATGGTTTCTTGTAAACTATAAATACCCTTTTCATATTAGAATTTCTAATTTCTTGGGTTCTTTCTAAATAAGAAATAATAGTATTGGAAGCACATAGGTTTGGTTTATCATTAAAATATGGCAAAATTAACACTGGTTGAGGCCTGTTTCGACCTGAAGTTTTAATTCGATGCGGAATTTTTATTTCAATACCATCCAGATTTATGTCAATATTTTCCACTTCTATTAATGATAAAGTTTGCACACGATGAGCTGTTACTAACGCAAGCAAAGTTACTAATTTGTGTCAGAATCTCCAGACTAATATCCTCATTCGGGTATAGGGAAGCTAAATATTTTAAAACAATGTCTGTATTCCCATGTAGTATTATATTTAGGCCTATTAGGTCTTAGATTGTAAACTCCCTTAAAAAAATCTCCTCATTCTATAGTCCGTACTTATCTCAGGACTAATGATCGATCAATGCTAATGCTGACCTAAAATTATTTAATGATCCGTATGAAGCACCTTTCTGAAACTGTTCGGATAGGAATTCTAAAATGACTGATACTGGGCTGTCAAATATACTCAGTTGATTAGTTTTACAAAAAATGCCACCATAGCTTTAAACCTGATTCGTACTGTTATAACGTGGATTCAGCTAATGAGGATAATAATATATTTATTGATGTTTGTGGTACATTCCTTAACCTAAATGTTTGGCTGATAAGATGCCTGCCACCAGGGAAAGAGTCTTCCAGAGTGGATGAGGATCCCTGTTGTCCGAAAATAATAAACATAGATTAGATGAAAAAATTATTGGTCCGAAATGAGTAATCTATTGAAGAGGGGAAACCATGGTTGTGTGGGTCAATAGGGTGCCACCACAATACCTTGAGCTTTATCCGTAATAATCTTCTGTAAAACTCTTAAGATGACTGAAAAGGGTGGAAAAGCATAAAAGAAAATTTTTATTGTAAAAGCATCCACTGCAATTGCATCTGGGTCCTTTAACCAAGATATAAATATCTTGCATTTAGAGTTGTTACACTAGCAAATAAATCAATTTCTGGGAATTAAAACTATTAACAATTTTCTCAAAAGCAAAATTTGCTAGTTACCATTCAGTGTCCGAAGATATCCTTCATGTCTGCTTCACAGTTATCGGAAGATGTAATGTAGGATGCAAATAGCCAAATATTATGACTTTTACACTACTGCCAAATTTCCCTTGATAGGTTACTTAATAAAGGAAATTGGATTCCACCCATACGGTTGATGTAAGATATGGCAGTGGTATTATCGATTCTCAGCAATATTTCACAGTTGGATAAGTTTCTAGAAAAACATCGTAAACCAAAAAATGCAGATAAAAGTTCTAAATAGTTGATGTGAAAGGATTTTTCTTTAATGCTCCAATGACCAGAAGTTCTCTGGCCATTACAAACAATCCCCCAACCAGTTAAAGAAGCATCGGAAAAAAATTTCCAGTTTAAAACAATATTGCCTTATAGGATTTTCTATAGACATTATATTTAATTTCCACCAACTCAAATCTTCCGACAACTCTGAAGGTATAGTCATTGGCCTATTATACTCTCCATTAGTATTGATAAGTGCTAAATGTTTAGCTCTCTCAAATCTTTTGGTGTAAAGCCAACCATAATTAACTGCGGGACAGGCTGACACTAACGTCCCCACTAAATGTGCAAAAAATCTAATTGTACAGTTACGTAGTGACTCAAATTCTGTTAATAATTTTTTTTATACTAATTCTTTTCTCAGTGGTTAATTTCAGTGATAATGACAGAATCATAAATAAAACCCAAGAATTTATATTGTCTGCTAGGATTTAACTGGCTTTTTTCATAATTTATGATAAAACCCAACTTCTTTAAAAAGAAGCACGTTTGTGTTACATTAGTTAAACAGTCATCATACGAGTTCCCTAATAAAAGAAATCGTCTAAATACAAGACAGACAGGAAGCCTTTTGATCGTAAATGAGCAATTACTGGCTTCATTATTTTTGTGAAAACTAAAGGAGCCAAATTTAAACCGAAAGGAATACAATTAAATTCGTAAATCTGTTTATCAAATTTAAAGCGTAAATATTTCCTATACGACTTATCAACAGAGAGTAAAATGTATGCCTCCCTCAAATCAACTGAAGCCATATAGCAGCCTTTAGTTAGCAGTTTCATAGCTGTATTCCTATCTTCCAATTTAAAATGGTCAGCAATTATGAATTCATTCAATTTTTTAAAATTTAATGTCAATCTCTTTTTACTGTCCGATTTAGGAACCAGAAAAATGTTTGAAATAAATTGTTTCTTACAAGGCATACATCTTGAAACTGCCCCTATCTTTATTAAACGTTCAATGGACAAACCAATATCTTTCTTTTCTGCTTCGGACCAATTTATTTCGGAAGGAGGCGAGGGCTGGCTAACTTCAATATTGAAGGGTATACGAAAACGTTTGATCCATGATAAAATCACAGGATGCGAAGTAATTTACTTCCAAACAGAAACGAATTGAGATAATCTCCCTGCAAAGGAACTTACATCTAGAATAGTCTCCTTCCTAATGGAGTTTCCTTCCTGTTCAACTGAGACTTCTGGTATTGGTGGTGATGTCTTTGACTTGTTGTCTTGTTCCGGGGCTGGTACTTCTGTCCGTCTTGACGTGAGGGTTTGTAAATTTGTCGAGACGGACCCTTGAAGTTTAACGCCCATTTAACAGTATGTGTTGCCAAGGGTTTTTGTTTTACCTGATTGGTCCTTAAGTCTTGACTTGACCTCTCTAAAGCTTTGGCAGTTTTGACCCTATCTCCCAAGTGGTCACCAAACAACTAACCATCTAAGGAAGCATTACTAAGGGTGTCTTTAAAATGTTTGTTTAAATTGTAAACCACTAGAATACGTCGCGAGTCTGATTCAGCATGATGCGCACCAGCTACCATTCGAGCAGCATCACTAATACACTCCACCAGATGGAGGTGATTACTACCCCCCTTTTCATCTCTTAACAGTAAGGTAAGAGCTTTACCCATAGCTGATAGACTAGCATCAATCTGGTTTTGATTGTTGGAAAGTCGAAGATCTCTTCGAATTACAAACCTCTAAATTTAACTTTGGTGGTGCGATAAGAGGACAATTGCCGACTGGTGGGTATTTTTTAATTAAACTTGAACGAATTTCCTCATCAAGACCACTTCTAAGGATATTCTCCCATCTTACAGCAATATCTTTATGTATAATCTCACCAATTTTATTATTTATGCAACCATCATTTCCCAGGACATTAAGAACTTCCTCATTTAAAGGTGTCAATTCTTTAGTCGCTAAGGGATCCTCCCCTGTGACTACAACTTCCACTTCTGGAAGGGCATTATCTTCTGAAATATATAAATTTAATTAATACCTCAATTAAACCATCTAATGTTTAAAAAATTCGTTTCAATCTTGAAAATTTGCTGCCTGAATAATACTGTCTTGTCATGTCATGACAAGGCTATTCCAAATCTCGTTTGAAATTTTATACTTCCATTTACTATAGGTAAGTAAGTACCAAGTTTGTCATCTCGTGACAAACAAATTCAAATCTCGTTTGAAATTTGAAACTTCCATTTACTATAGGTAAGCAAGTACTAAAGTTTGTCATCTCGTGACAAACGAATTCAAATCTCGTTTGAACCCTATGTACTTAAAATACTTACGACTAACGTCCGCCCCTTCTACAGGATCGGCAGAACCTCGATCTACTAAAATGCGTCTAGATATTAAAATAGAACGTCTGGAATTTCGTTCAGAACGGTAATTTTCCTTTTCAGAGGAATCAAAATTCGAAAGGTCAGTAGTACTTGCCACGCTGCGTCTACTGCGCCTTCCTCTACACTTTAATTTGTCTTCCAGCTTTTTAATTCGTTTTCTCAACCGTTTGGACCCGTCCGAGCAACTAGAAGTAGGGGAAAGACTTCCCTTATTATGTCTTCCCATTATGTAAAATATGCTTTCTAAAACATCAAACACCAGAAAATAATCACACGAAAAATGGCGTCGTTTACACACGGCACAAAGAAGAGTAATGAAGTGGAATGGTGGGTTGGAGCAGTAGCGGACGTGGAAGGTTTCTGCTTTTAAATTTGTGGCGTCACCTGACGGAGAGTGGGGTTACTACATAATGTGATCTTGAGGACGAGGCGCGAAATATAATAAGATACAAATAATCATTACTGTAGTCTACAAATTAAAATAACATGAAAGTTATGAATAGGATATTGATTAGTTTACATCTAAATGAGCTACGTTCTAAGAAGAAATAAATAATTTTGTATTTATTTCTGATACACAAATAGAACTACCATTCAATTTAACAATACACATTTTTTTATATAATTTTCCCTAAAACATAGTAAAGTGCAATGTTTATAAAATATCAGTTTTATTAATCCAGGAATTATATTCTTTGGGAAGCCCGAGCCATTTTACATACATTTTATTTCCTCTCTTCCTTAAAATAGTCTCCACCAAATAAACATCGGGATATTTAGTTTTTTGCAGTTCCATTTCATAAAAACACCCTTTGATCGGCTTACCCAACATATCTTGAAGTAAATAAGTCCTGGGGTTTGTTATGTTTATTTTTACGACTTTAAACGACTCTGTTGAAAAGTTGGGTGTAAAACCTTTAGAAAACACTTTTAAATTTGCTTATTCTCACAACATCGCCAATGGGAAATTAAGTTTTAAAGCAATTTTAGCATGATTATATACATTTAAAGATGTATTTGGTGTAATATCGATAGGTCTTATTTTAGTTATTCTGTGGATTTTTTTATTATAACGTTCTGTTATTTTCTGTAGAATGTCGATCCATCTGTATTTACCTCTCAGTGAGAATTCTTTATACAACCAATTTTTTATTGCCCGTATTACACGTTCCACAATTGCCACTTTTTTAGTGCTATATGTGGAGTAGTGATTGATATTGTTTTGCTTCATTATCGCAGTAAAATTTCGGTTGTAGAACTCAGTTCCATGATCACTCTGTATGTTTTTAGGTAAATATTTTGCTTCTTTTATAACACTTTTCACAGCTCCTGTTTTGTTTACAATAGCCCGAGTCCAAATGTATTTCGAATAACAGTCGATTACAAAAAGAATATATCGATGACCGCCATTATTCCTCGCGAACTACTGCATATCAGCCAAGTCAATCTGCCATAAATCACCAAGCCCTTTAATTATAGTTCTTCTTCTAGGCGAATTTCACCTACAAGATTTGTGCAATTCGTTAACAACTTGTTGCTTGCAATTATTAAACGCCATCGTGCATCTATTCTTTTCGCTACATATATATTGCGTCATCCAATTCAGGAGGAAACACTAATCTGCCGGATGACATGTTCTTTGAATGAAATTCGGCGGTAGTCTGCTCTATTTTAGCTACTCTAACAGTTAAAGTATCTTGATTTTCTTTTTAAGTATGTTTTGACGATAGAAATTTCATTTCCAATATAACGTCGAACGTCATCAATCAATTGATCCGCATACGTTGTGTTGAACTCTTCATTTTTTTTATTGTACTCAACCATAGTTTTGTAAAATGTGTCTAGAATTATTTTAGATGTTTCTTGTATGCTTTTACCAATATACTGATGTACATAATCGCATGTCATGGCGTCTCTCTCATCTATCGGGTAACCAATATTCTTTAAACATTTATTCTGAACATCAAAATGCTTATCACTGGTGAGCTTGATCCAATACCTGGTGGTCCGCGTAAAAGCATTAATTTACTACCACTTTTTCTACGACCAAACTTGTCAATAGTGTTTACAGTAGCCATTTCTGAATACATCCGACTCATTTTTGACACATTTGCACCTATTATAGCTACTGGGTGATATATAAGATTAAAGCAGTTATATCAGTATGGATATACATTATGCTCGCTTTGGAAGGCGTGACCAAGGAAGTTTTAATACACATTTTTTTCTTGTCTGATCTCGCTGATTAAACTGCCTGGATACACTTCAAGTTTTTTTTACCACGCAACAGTGCAATATTTCCATTAGAAGATCGTACTTCGGCATTACCCATGCATAGGACATCATTATTGGGATCTACTCGTACACCGTACATAGTATCATATTTAGAATCACCAGACTTTAAATTTTCTATGTGTCTACTGACTATGTCATGTACTTCTCCTGCAAATAAAATTTCCGAACCTGGGGTGGCGAATATTGATGGTGGAGGCGTTTCCATTATTGACGTTTGTAATGTATCATATTCGCTATCATTCTTGCTTCTATCAGGTGTGGTTTTAAAAGAAGTATCTTTGTCAGATGATTCTCTTGAATGCGTTCTTTGAGTCGAGGTTTTCGTTTGTAGTGGTTGAATTTGTGATTTTATATCTGTCGCTGAGGATATAACTTTTAAAGGTTTTGTTTTAGGTTCATACATCTTTTCAAGTGTTAATTGGTTCTCTACATGTCTACTTTTAATTGAGTTGAATTTCTTGCGTACTGAATCTGTCGCTTCTATCAACTTACATTTCAGACATATTTCATTCTCAGCGAAGACAGTGAATGATAGGCAATAATTTTTATTTATTAGCGTTATTTTTTGTGTTTTGTTTTTTTCTTTCCCTCTTCATATTTTATTTTTTGTATTTCTTTTTGAATTTTTTATATTATTTATAATTTTGTAAACATTTTATCTAAAATATAATAAGTTATAAAAATAATTGAGGGTGCAAGTGGATAAAGGGGCTATGTGACAAAAACCTGTTATCGAGAAAAATGGATTTTAGTTTAATTTGTTGCTATTTTTCATTACTGGGTATTGCACTTTGATTTTTTTTTATAAATATATCCAATTGAAGCTCTTTTTAATAAATGTAAAAGAAATTTAAAAGGTTTCGTTATTTGCTTTTCTTTCAAATTTTTATGTACATAACCCCTTTATTCAATACAAATTTTGCATAATGGTAAACAAATGGAAAAGGGGGTTACATTCTAAATAAAGTATATTTCTTATTATACAGAAACGGTTATTTTATAAATATATAGAAACAACTTGTATTTCTAAAAAACAAATATAACAAAATGCTACTAGAAAAACACCAACAGGAAAAACAAATCTAAGTTTTCTGCCTTTTCCTTGTACGTTTATTTGAAGACGCTGGAGGGTTTTCAGGAAAAAATTTTTTCATGGAACCAACGATCCTGCTCTGGAACATATTTTAGCTGTTCCTTAATATTTTCTAATTTTTTTCTGATATGTTTCCAGTTTTATTTCTATTTCTGGTTAGTTCCACATTTTTTGGAGTAATGATTTCTTATCATTTTTTAATAAGGACACTTCTTTGAAGGGCGCATAAGGATCATACGACTCTTTGTATAAATAGCTTCCATATTTCTCAACTCTAATCCACTTTATTCCATCGCGGAAATGAACCGTTTCATTAAGAATATTTTTTTTCTCGGTACAATACCTAAACTTCTTGATAATTGTTCAAAGTTTTGAAAATGATGTTCCATATCCGTAATTATAGCACTTTTGACAGACCCCTTTTGTATCAAACTGCGATATTGCTGTGGAGTGCAAATCGTATCATATTTCCGAAGAACCTTCTCTATGCGACCGAAGTCTTGATCTGAATCAAGATAGGTGTGTCCCACCTCCAGAAATGTATGATCAATGGTTTTGAAAATTCCCTTTACAAATTAAAAACTGGTAGAAGCAGATCATCTGAAAATTTTTATTTTGGCCGCAGTATGAATCAGACCAAATTACTATATGACTATAGGTTTTTTCGCAGTTTTGAATAAAATTCCATAAGCAGCTGACTACTTCATTGCGACCTCTCCCTGCAACGTCTTCAGTCCAAGTTTGCATATATGGTATATCACCACCAAAATGCCTTATTCATTGTCAGTTTGGGCAGTGGCATTGTCTGTTGTAGATCAGCAGTTATGTATAATGTGTTGCCATCAATACGAGCTCTTTCACGATCTGATTTTAAGAGGTTAAATCCATTGATAACATTCTCCTTGTATTCTTCATTACTTTCACCCGCATCACATTTGTTGCAAGTGTCGTCACTCTTTGGGTGACTAAAGGACAAGTTAAATTGATTGCTAAATATGCTGGCATAAGTAGCTTTCTTTACTATATAGTGGTCAGCTTTCTCATCATTTTTACATTCTTCAAGATACATCCTATACATAAGAGACATATTAAGCCTTGGTGAAAGATAAATTTTATAGGGATTGCTATTCCTAGAATGAGAAGATTCAGCTGGAAACTTCCGAATATGTTCCATTGTGTATTGCATTACATTATCAGTTACTTTATGCGGTCTATTTGAATGGTGTCCTCGTTTGTCAGGCAGTTTTGCTTATTAACCTGTTTTTAATTTTCTTTGGATGACCTCAACTTTTTTCTTATTTGGAACATTGAACAAAACACTGTTTTGCACACTTTTATTTGTTGATTATCGCTTGTCACAAAGTAGTTATATGAAAAAGATTTATGCTTTTTGGCATTTTTTACAGCACGTTTTGTAGGTCGCCCCACGATACTTTTGAACAAAAAAGCATTCTTTGCATTAATATCAAGCTTGTAAAATTGATTGAAAATAGAATTCCTCAGTTCAGTACAGAATTTAGTTGTACATCGCAATTTGCAGTTATCATGGCAAAGATTTTCTATACATATTCTTTTTTCTGGAACTTCATATCCTCTCTGTGAGAGATATTTTTTTCCTCTTTGCCTATCTGTTGCAGCTTTAACTCTCTTCCAATTTTTTGGATTTCGTATTAGCCTTCTAGAAATTTTGGGATTCTGAGGAAACCGTTTCAATTTTATTTTAGGTTGAATTTCCACTTGATTTATTATTTCTGTTTCACTTTGGGTAGGCTCATTAATCATCGCACACAGCACATCTCTTTTAGGTGTTTCATCACTTATCTCTACCATATTTTTATCCTCCCTTGAATAATAATTTTCATCATCAATAAGATTTTCACTTTCGCTTGAATATAAATTTTCCTCATCAGTAGATGGTACAAAATCATCACTGGATGATTCATATGGATTATCTAAATCTGCTTCCTCATCTAAACATAAAATAAAAGTTAAAAAAAAATTTAAATTATAAAACTGTATATTTGCCATCGGTGACTTGGTTTGCATTGTTAAGGAAACATTTTTCTAAGTCTTGAGTTGCAGATGTGATGGCGGATAAGCTATGGGCTTTTGTCTTGATATATCATGTTACCGCTTCTAGAAGAGTGATGTTGCTGTGTATTTTTATTTATTATTTCTGTGGTCAAATGGACTGTAGCTTGATCCACTTCACTCTCGGCTATTAAAAATTTTGAAAACAAACAAAAATGAAATCATTTTTAATACTCTCTTTAATAACTAAAATAATATTAATGTACACACTTGTACTTACAGTAATTATTCAGTAGTTCAACTACAACTTTCGACCTTTCAGTATTCTGAATTTCATTTTTATGTCCTATTTGTTGCTCCCGTTCTGTGGTATTATTATGTAGGTCTATTTTAACCATTAGTTTTCCCCTTGGAAGCATTTTTGAACAGTAAACTCAGTAAAATGCACTTACTACTCACTCACACACTTTTATGACATGACATAAATTTTAAGGTTATGTTTAACTATTTAGTAGTGGATAAAGGGGTTATGTGAATTTATTCTGTAATCTCTGAGCGGATAAAGGGGTTATGTACTCTTGACTCCTTTATCCAATACTTTCTGTTAATGCTGTGACACATAACCCCTTCATCAAATGAAAATATCTAGAAATACTGTACATTTCACAGCGTTAAAGGGTTTATGAGTTACCTTTATACCCTTTAAGGCCCAAAATAATGTTTTTTTTGATATCTCACTGGAATTTTGTACTATGGTCTTCAAGTGGATTTAGTAAGGGATGACAATGATTGAACTCAAAAGAAATAAATTTTTTATTATAGAAAAAAAGGTGGTTTCTGTGGGTAACCACTGGGACATAAAACTTTTATATACCAATATTGAAATTTTTAAAATTCCTTCTAAAATTTGTTCCATGGTCTTAATAACAATGATTAAACACAAAAAATAAAAAAAATTATTACAAAAAAAAAGTTGTTTCTATGGATAACTTCCGGGACATAAAACATTTCAATTGTTACACTGTGAGTGGTAAGTTAGGAAACAGTTTTTTTGTCATTAAGAAAAAGTGCAACTTTACACACGGTACAACTCCACTTACTGCGATGTGGGCTCTCCTTAGTGCTACAGTTTCCACATCGACGAGATTTATCGCGAAGTGGCAGATGTGCAGATTCTGACTGACGGATTTCTAATGGTACCATTTTTTTTAAAGTTTCGGATTGGTGAAACTAAGTCCTCACTTTTTTTCCGCGTTTTTTGCCGTTTCAGTATGCCGATAAGTCCCCTAGCTACTGAAGTTCTAAAGTCTTTCAACGTGATCGATTTACCTTCAGACTGAATTCGAAAGAGAATAAATGCATTTACGATAGTCAGATCTATGAAATGCCAGAAAATTCTGAGCCACCATCTTTTTCTCTTTCGGTCTATCTCATAATATGACTTGAGCTGGTCAGACTTATCCACATAATCCATATTTTCATTATAATCCTTCACCATCATGAGACAGGTTATTTCTACCCTACTTCCATCTTTTGTTTTACGTTGCACTTTAGTTACCTCCTCCGTATTGTGAAAATTAGAAGCAAACAAAATTCCTTTGCTATCCTTCCACTTGAGCGCTGTTAGACCTTTTAGAGTCATTCGCCATTCCGAATCACCTCTTTGCATTGACTTATCAGCAGAGAAATCTTTGGGGAAACCTTTGCGGTCGCTGCGAATTATTCCACATGCGTAAATTCTTGAGGCTTTCAAATCATTCATTAGGTGGCAAAGCCGTGAAAAAATTATCAAAATAAGTCCTGTGATTGTGTCTAGTGATGTCTCTTGTCAAATCTGTGCGAACTCGTGAACCCAAAAGGGTTTCCGTTGTGTTTTCGACCTTACCGGTGAAGATTTGAAACTGCGACACGTATCCCGATTGATTTGCTCGAATCCATACTTTGTAGACACGCCTTATAGGTTTTTTGGGCATATATTGCTTTATAGACGAACGCCCTTTGTACTTGATCATTGATTCATCAATAGATACAATTTCGTCGGGATCATAGTGATTTTTATAGGTTTGGGCCAGCTTGTTCAAAAAAGGCTTCAGCTTATACAATTTGTCAAAATTTTGATTACCTTTCCTGGGTTGTTGTTCGTTATCATTTAGGTGGATATTGCCAAGAATCCACATGAATCTGTTTCGGGACATAAGACTAGATATGTAGCTATCACGAATTTCATCATTAGATGACCAATAATCTCTAATGGATGGCATATTCTTAATTCCCATATAGATGTTAATTGCAAGAAAAATTTTGATCTCGGCATCCGTGACTCTTTTATATTTATTTTCGTCCTTAAACTTCTGCTGAGCATATAGGTTGGTTTGCTCGGTAATATGTGAAATTAGTTCTGGGGGAAATAAACACGAGAAGAAGTCATAAGGTGTTGCAGCATCAGCTGGTATATTTTTTGGACCAGTGTGAGATTTAGTAAATGGTTCGATTTTTGCGGTTTGATTTTTTTTACCCACCATGTATTCTTCATGTCGAATGGCAAAGTTTTTCTGAGTTCATCTAACGAAATATCCTCTTCAGAGATAAAATCCTCATCAGCAGAAGCTTCATCACCAGAATTGTCTTGTTTTTCTTGGTCTTTATCGACTCTCTCCGTGATATACTCTTCTGATTCTCGTCTATATTCCGCTTCAACCATTTCTCCACTGCGAATCATTTCAATCTCTCCTCTATTCATAGTTTGTTGTTTCTCATCTTCCGTTCCTGCACACTCATTTGTATGTTTCCAGTTCCTCCACACATGTTCTGTAGTGGTCATTTCCTCTTCATTTTCTCTTTCAATCCCATTATATTGTACCTGTTCAATTTCTTCTTCAATTTCGTAAAAGTCCAGAGCCACCTCTTGAATATTCAAAATTGGGTTCAAAATTTTGTCAATCATCTCTTCACAATCATCATCACCTTCTTCTCCCCCGACATCGGATACAATAGACTCTCCATCAGAGGGAATACTCTCAAAGAAGATTTCAAATTCTTCCTGGTCCATGTTTTCCAATTCTGTGTATGTCCATTTCTGTTTATCTGAAATTATTTTTACTCAGTGAGTCCCAGTGGTTTCGCTGGCTAACCACTTACTTAAAATTACGATAATTAGTTGAACAAGAAAAAAATCATGCTGCTGATGGTCACATATTGTTTTAGAACAATAATAAAGGTGATATCTGTACTTACCAGCCATTATTTGAATTTATTTTCCACAAAATACACAAATTATTAGTCGATTAGCAACTTCTCACAGAAAATTTAGGTTACAATAACTTTACATTGACTAATTCATGCTAAAGGGAATTATTGCGCCAAACTTTTGTTATTCGCGGAAAGAGGGCGCTATACGCTATTTCTAGTGATGGTGGCTATACATGAAAGTTAACGGGACGCTTGGATATAATATTAGAATAGGTGGTGTCACCGCGAGACCACTGGGAACTAAAGGGATACATGGACAAAATATGACAAAATAAAAAAATGTCACATAGCCTCTTTATCCACTTGCCCCTTCAATTCTTATAGTCTAAAATTAAAAAATAATATAAAAAGTGTGGAATAGAATATTACCATAAATTAGTGTAGCCTAAATTTATTAATAAAGGTGTAATAAAAAATATTCCATTAGACAGGTAATTAAATTGAACAGATGAAAAACTTGGTTTTTAAAAAGAACTTTAATTACTAGTTTCACAAATTATTCAATTGATTCTTGTACATAGCCTTCAGCCACAAGTATACTAAATACAATGAATGCTTAACTTAATGTCTAATGGGTATTTTTTATAAAATTTGGATGATGTATATCTACAAAAGAGCACAAAATATTTGTAAAAGATATGGCAATTATACTAATATTCCTAATGACCATATAATTTCTCCCTCACTAGTTCTTGGCGTCCTCGTCAAGAGATAATGATGTTTGGATTGTTTTCAATTCGATTGGGTCGAGTTGAAATATATATCCTTGCACAAAAGAGTTGATTAATTCTTTGTCTAAAAATACATAGAAAAATAATAATACGTATTATACAGAGTGTTGTAATGGCTGTTGTCGTCACATGGGTAACATTGAAGGCTGGGTCGTTTAGTAGTAGGTCCTTCTCTAATGGTTGTAGGTCTTCTTTTAATTTAGATATTTCATCCAGGTGGGATGATAGTAGACGTAATTTGTATATAGATGTTGGTAGCGGCAGCGCTCGTGCATCTTCCAATTTTATACTTATATTTTGATGGTATGTGATAATCAAGTTGTTGTCGATGATAATCGAGCATTTATTTTATTGTTCAGGTGAAGTGTATGCCTTGATATAATATTTGGACATTTTTCTATCACTTCTTTGGGCTTGGAAAATATCGTTAGTACTCCAGAAGAAATGAGTTTGTAGGCTTCTGAGTTTTTGTTTCTGCGAACTCGCAAGTTGTTTGTTTTTTGAGTAAACAATGAGCGTTAACTAAATCTTGGCATATGTATTTACCAATGATGCTTTGGCATGAGTCTGTCCATCTGTGTTCTAGATGATTCACTAAGTAATACTTCGCAGGTGGAACAAGGGAAATATGTTCTAGGTTCAGAGTAGGAAATATTCTTGATATGTTGTAATAAATGGGATTAAGGATGGGTACCTTAAGAGCCATAACTAGTAAATTATTAATTGCAACTATTCCTAGCCATGAATTTTGTAAAATTTCAAAGGGGTGCGTTTTATCGCATGAAATTAACATGTTCTTATTATAGTCTATAAGTTATTCATTTTGAATATCTTGTAGTTCTTTAAAGGTAATTAATTCTAAGTTGGGTATTTCTTTATTTGTAAAGGTAATAGTTCGGATTAAGATGTCTATATGATTTTCAAATGCTTCTAAACAGTCTTTTTGTTGTTGTAAAAAGAATAGCTGTTCAAATTGATTATTATATATATCAATGACTGAAACAATATGGTTTTGATTAATTTTTAAGGTTTCAAGTGAGTCATAGAATTTGTCTGTAATCTTGGAAAACAAAGTTATGGTTTGAGATATTCTTCTATTAATGTTTATTTGATTTTCTGATAGTAATTTAATGTTATTGTTTATATCATTTAAATCTGATTGATCGAGATTTCCTGTGACAAATCGTACAACATGTCCTAAACCATCAATTAATGATCGTTCTGCTCTTGTTGTATTGATTAAATTATTTAATTTATGTGAGATATTTGTTACTTTTGCCTTTAATAAAAAGTTGAAGTTGTAAATTTAAAGTAATTTTTGAGTTTTCATTTTTTATTAAAATTTGAATGGCGTTGGATTTCATAGTTATGAAATATTCATAAATGGTTTTTAGGTTGTAAGAAAAGTATATTTTATGGTAGAAGTTAAGTGTTTAGGCTGTTCCCAGGGGTTCTTGGTAGAATCCTGCGGTTTCGATTAGTTTGACCTGAAGTGTTTGGGTTGAGCTCATGGCCAATCTGAAAAGATGCTTTTTTTCTTATTCTTTTTACTTTTGAAATATTTCTATTACTTAAGTTATTTTGATTACAAACTGCGATAGTATTTCCGTTTTGACCTATGAGTTTTGATTTCTGAAAAACGGGTTTATGTTTGCTTTGTCTTTCAGGATTTTCTATGTATATGTCGTCTTCTTTGTTGAGATCTATCGATTGTTCTCGGTTTTTATTTATTTTCTCTAATACGCGTTGTTCTTTTGATAACATTTTGTTCTGATTATGTTCGAGAAAAGGTCTTAGTTTGTTTCGTCGTTTTAAATTATAATTTTCATATAAATCTTCTGTCATTGAGAAGCTTAACTCGTGTTCATAGGGTCCGTATAAAATACTAAACGGTGAGTAACCGGTGGCATTGTGTATTGACTGGTTGTATATCCAGACAGCAGTTATCATTTGATTACCTGGCTTTTCATTAGGGTTTTTGATATTTATGATTCTTAACTTTTCTAATATAGTAGAGTAAAATCTCTCTATAAATGCATTTGAATTTGGATTGTATGCGGTTGTAAAATGTAGTTCTATGCCTAACATTTTCAAATATTCTTCGAAGGTTTTGTTTTTAAATTCGCTACCTTGATCACAGACTATACCTACGTTTTGGGCGATCGTGGTGAGCAATAAAGTGTCTTAGCTTATTTAAGATTTCAGGGGCAGTATTTGTTTTTATTAGATACGCTTGGGCATATTTAGAGAACGAATCAATGATTGTTAAAAATTTAGAAGTCCTGTATTGAAAGGTGTCGATATGTATGGTATTGAAGGGTTTACTAGATATCATTGGTCCTTTAAATTGAGGTTTATATGGATTTCTTTCGTATTTCGCTTGTAAGCAAATGTCACATTTATTTATAATTGACGTAATGAGTTCTTGTAATTTTGGAAAGTAGTATTTTTGTTTTACCTGTTTGTATGTCTCATTAATACCATTATGTGTTTCATTGTGGTATTTAATTATTAATTCTTTCTGATCGTCAAAAGTCTGTATGTCTGTAAGTTTCATGGGTGATATTAAAAGTTTTACAGAATTGTTTAGGTTTTGTTTAAACAGTTTTAAAGTTAATTCCTTTAGGTTTTCATCATGTATAAATAGGCAGGTGGTGATATTCGGATTCATTCTATTTTTGCATATTTCGGACATGGAATTTTCAATGTTTTCGGCGGGAATTTTTTATCGTTAATCTTACTTTAGTTTTACCAAAGAGGTAATCTCTTGTGGTTGAAATTTCTTTAGCATCCTTATCTGATAAAATTAACTGATTTTTGAAGTAATTTACAGGGTGTTCGGTAATGGGGATAATTAAACCGTTATCATCATTATTTACGGAATGACATGTTTCTATGAGTTCGTCTAGATCTTCGTTACCAATTTGAAGCAATGAAGGGCCATTTAATAAATTTTTTAGGATTTCATCGAGTTCGTTTGGATCCGGATTATTTTCGCATTGTGGGATAATCGATTCGTTTTCGTTAAAATTTATTTCTACTGTAGATAGAGCATCGGCAACATAATTTTCTTTGCCTTTTTTATATTTAATTACGAAGTCGAATTCTTCTAATTTTAGTCGCTACCTAATTAAACGTGCATTTGGTTCTTTTATTTTTGATAACCAGACTAAAGGGTTATGGTCAGTCTCGATGGTGAATTGTTTTCCGAATAGATATGGGCGAAAATGTTTTGTGGCCGCTAAAATGCTTAATAATTCTAATTTAATTGTTGAATATTTTTTTTCAGCGGAATTTAGTGTTCTCGAATAAAATGCAACTGTTTGTCTGATTGACTTAAAACCGAGCCGACAGCTATAGTGCTAGCATCGGTTGTTAATGTAAAAGGCTTTGAAAAGTCTGGGTATATCAATATTGGAGCATTGCAAATTGCTTCTTTAGTGACTTCAAAGGCTTCTCGGTAATCAGGATCTGAAGGGTCTATTTTTTCATTTTTTTCTAAGACATTTACTCATAGGTTGGGTTAGTTTAGCAAAATTTGGGATGAATTTTCTGTAATAACCTACGAGACCTAAATAAGACTTGATTTCCTTTACAGTTTTTGGGATGGGGTATTTCTGAATAGCTTGAATTTTTATGGGGTTTGGCGTGATACCAGGTGTTATCACGTGACCTAAAAAGTTTACCTCTTTTCTCAGAAATTCGCTTTTATCTAATTGCACTTTTAAATTAGTTTCCTTTAATTTTTGAAATATTTGTTGCCGGTGAATTAAATGATCTTGCAATGATTTTGAAAAAATTACAATATTGTCCATGTATACAAAACATGTTTTATACTGGTAGTCGCGTAATACATTGTCCATCATTCGTTGGAATGTGGCAGGTGCATTTTTTAAACCAAACGGCATACGCAGATATTCTTAATGCCCATTATTGACGGTAAACGCTGTATTTTCAATGCTATCAGGGTGCATTTCAATTTGATGAAATGCTAAATCTAATGTGGTGAAATATGTACATTTCCCTAGGTTATCTAGAATTTCTTCTATTTTGGGTAGTGGATATTTGTCTTTAATTGTATTTTCGTTAAGTCGTCTGTAGTCGATAACCATACGGTATTTCTTTTTTTGTGATGCGTCAGTCTTTTTAGGAACTATCCATACGGGTGTACTGTATGAGGATATATAAATGTATAATGTTATGCTTTAAAAGTTTCGTTATTTGTCTTTGTATTTCCTCTTGCATATTGTGAGGATGTCTAAATGACTTTGTAAAAATAGGTTCGTATTTACTGTGCGTATTGAATGTTTTACTTGGTTGGTGAATGATAGATCATGCCCGTATTTATAGTCATTTTGTAAGTGACACTCACCACTTCAGTGCTTCTTAGCAGTAGAATGTGTTCTATAGTCATAGTTTTGAAGTCACGTGACTAGTAAGAGTTACTTGGAATCTGAGGCTGGTTTCAAATGCACTTGAGTGACACTACATCAGTTTTATGATTTTTATAAATCAAATAACAAGTTATAAGGTTATGGTAAATTTACGAATACGGTTTTTGGTTTGATTTGAATAAAAGTCACGCTGATATAAATAAGTAAGTGTGAATTAACAAGATATATAACAATGAAATTAAATATTTTATGTGTATTTTATATTTTAGAAGTAGGTACCTATTCAGGATTTAAGGATTTCAGGATATCTACTTGGGTAGATACCTATTAATTTTTATTTTTAAAATGGAAGATATGGATGACTTTTTAGAATATGTTGATAATGTTGATCAGGATGAGGATATAAATGTGGTACATAGGTTAGACAAACGATATATTCGGGATATGCAAGATCCTTTTCGATTTTATGAAGATAACGAATTCATAAAACGATACCGTTTTCGAAAAGCAAGTGTGATGGATGTACTGCTACCTCTTGTTTTTAATAGATTAGCAAAAAATAATAATAGAGGTTTACCAATTGCACCAGTCATTCAACTTCTAATAGCATTAATATTCTATGAAACAGGAAATTTTCAAGTAAGTAAACTTATATAACTGTAACAAATTAATTAAACAAAATACAAATTGCTTAATTTTGTATAATATTTTTAGCTTGTAAATGGTGATTTAAGGGGCATTTCTCCATCCACAGTATCACTTGTAATAAAAAGAATATCTGTGGCACTGGCAGAAAACTTAAGGAATTTTGTGAAATTTCCAGTGATGCTACATGAGCAAGAAGAAAATATTATGAAGTTTTATAATGTCGCAAATTTTCCAAATGTTGCAGCATGTGTGGACTGTACTCACATTACAATTGGTAATTCAGGAGGCGAAATTGGAGAAATATTTAGAAATAGAAAGCGACAATTCTCTTTGAACGTTCAGGTACACAAACCTTTTGTTTAATTTCATTCAGTACAAGACATGTAGTCAGGAAGTTGATGTAGTTACTTATTATTTGATCCATACTGCTTATATTATCTCTAAAGAACTTTCTTTTAAGTTATATATAAATTAAAACATCTGCTGATTAAAAAAGTACTTGTAATATTGTTTTTTTTTATTTTAGGTTGCCAGTGGTCCCAATATAGAAATTTTAGATATTGATGTTAGATATCCAGGATCAACACATGATATCGTCATTTTTGATCGTAGTGCATTGCGTGTCCGTTTTGAAACTCGGCAAATAGAAGGTACATTTCAGAAAAGTGCACATTTATTGACAGTATTGTATACATTTTATACTGTTCTAGGTATTCTTTTGGGTGATAATGGATATGCATGTCGAACATATTTATTAACGCCAGTACTAAATCCAGCTCCAAGACGCAGCCACTTTAGTACAAGAAATATTGTTGAACGGTTGTTTGGGGCATGGAACCAATTTCCAATTTGAAAAGATTTATTGAACATTAAAATACATAGTAAGAAACTTAACTAAGCGCCACATTTTTGGCTTACAATAAATAAATAAATAAATACTATAATACACAAAAATGTTTAGCCAATCGGCTTTACAGAGTGAGCTCACCCTGGACGAGTCCAGGGTGAAAAGCAGAGGATACGATATTCCGCCTATCTCGGCGGGTTCCCGCTCCCAGGCCTGATGGTCGGGCCCGAAATGGCTGGCAGGCGTCCTTCTTGTTATTAAGCATAGGGGTAGACGCTTTCCTATAACAGCGAATTAGAAAAACATAATTAATACATTGCCGAAGCATTATAAAAATTAAAAAGCAGATAGGTTAATAAAAACAGTAATATCGTTATAGTGTTAGTCATGCAGGAAAAAGCTCCAGAAAAAACCTGCTTAAAGGAATTGAAATTTAGATTGTATGTCTAAAGTAGGGTGAAGAGGCAATAGGGCGGTCATAGAGGGAAGCTACGGTTAGGGGTAGGAAAAAATAAAGATTTTGAAAAGTGCAGTGAAGTTGGAGATGTCCGTCATTGTGTGTCTAAAAATATAGTTATTCGTAATATAAAGGTAAATTTTCATGTATTAGTCTGTGTGTATGCTGAAATTCGTGGTAGTTCCTAATGTCAGTGATATGCGCGGTGAGTGTGGATTTATGAACGTTATGTCTGAAAAATTTGGTGGCCGTCTGTATTATGTACTCTCTAATGTAGGGCATTTTAGCCGTCTCGTGGAGTTGTTGTGTGCTTATGTAACGATTTGAGTTAGTAAGGAGGCGGAGCAGTTTGTTTTGCGTCGTCTGGAGGCGGCCGAACTGTGTGTTCGACATCCTGTTCCAGACGACGCAGCCATACGTAAGTATGGGCCTAATTACTGTTTTATACAGCAGCAGTTTATTATTAGTATTCAAGAGAGATCTCCTGTTTACTAAAGGGTATAATTTATGCAGGGCCATGTAGGCCCTGTTGAGCGACTTAGTAATATGCGGTTTGAAAGACAACCGCTGGTCTAGATGTACCCCTAGGTACTTTACTACCTTGGCCTCCTCAATAACTCTGTTGTTAATAGTCAGTGGTGTGAACGTTTTTATGTTTGTGAATTTTTTTTGTAAAATTAATGGTCTCTGTTTTAGTCTCATTTATTACGATCTTCCAGTCCTTGTAGTATTTGAGTAAATTACTCACGTGATACCGCAACTTGGTAGTTGCGGTTTCGGCGTAAAAGGACTGGGCGTAGATCGTGGTGTCGTCGGCGTACATTATTGTTTGCGTAAGGGGATGAGTAGGAATATCGGAGACATATAGGTTGAACAGAACCGGGGAGAGCACCGTCCCCTGCGGGACCCCCGCTCTGACAGGATAAAAGTTAGACGTAGTGTTGTTAATCTTGACCGCAAAAGTGCGGACAACAAGATAAGATTTTATCAAAGATATGAAATATATCGGGAGCCGATGGTTATGTGTGAGTTTGTGCAGGAGACCGCCATGCCAAACAGTATCGAATGCCTTCTGGATGTCCAGGAGGAGCATTTTCGTGCATTGTTGTTTATTATAGCCCTCGATAACGTCGTGCACAACTCTGCACAACGACAGCGTGGTATTGTGCCCTCCCCTGAAGCCAAATTGGATGTTGGGCAGCAAGTTACCTTTATTTATGATTTTATTAAGATTATTCAAATATACTTTTTCGGCGATTTTTCCTAAAGTATTGAGCAGGGAAATCGGCCGGTAACTTGCTGCAAGGACGGGGTCCTTTCCTGGCTTCAAGAAGGGCACAATTATGGAAGTTTTCCACGCTGTGGGAAAATATTGCAGTCTTATCGACGCGTTTATTATGTAACAAATTTGGACAATTGTTTTGCGTGGACATTTTTTGTAAATTAGGTTGGGAATAGTGTCAGGAGCGGGGGCTTTTAAGTTAGGAAGTGTTTTAAGTAAAGATTTCAGTGTACTAGGAGATGTTAGGAGTTTGGCGAGTTTGCGTGGAGGGATGGGTGTGAATGCTGGAATGTGTGCTAGACCAGCATCGACGCCCACCTGGTGCTCGGTCTCGTTGGGAGCAGACGTGTATGTTTCGAAAAGGTGGCCGGCCATAGTCTCGGCTTTTTCCCTGTCGGTTAAAGCAGTACGATTATTGTGAATAAGCACAGGGATAGGGTTACTATCCCTTTTTAACAATTTGGACATAACCCACAGGGAATTGTCCTTGACTGTTAGCTTAGCCACCTTTTCGTTCCATGTTTTATTTTTGTGTTCCGCGAATTTATTGTAAATATTATTTTGCAAATCCTTCAGTCTTCTTTTGTCTATCGGCCGGTGATGTGCCTGCCATTTCCGCCGTATCCGGTTTTTAAAGTTTACCATATTTTTAAGGTCAACCGGGGTAGATTCCTCACGGGGACCAACCTTATTTTGTTTGACTGACTTTCGTCTAGCCTTTGAAATATTATCTGTTAATTTCGTAATTTCCAGGTCAAGCTGAACATTATTTTCAATATTAGGGTTGATCTCCGTGTATAGATTCATGAGGTGTTGGAATTTACCCCAGTTGGCCGTTTTATAGTCAAAGACGTTCCTGTCAAGCACATTCCGGTCGACGTCAAGAAGACTGAAAGTTACCGGATTATGGTCTGATCCCAACTCCGGCCGCGACAGCGGTACGATGTCGTGCTGGTAGTTTTTGTTCAAGATTATGTCAATGTATGTAGGTGTGCTGTTGTTTTCGGGGTAGTGTGTAGGTGTATCGGTCGATAGGACCGCAATACCTGCCCAGAGTGCATAGTCCTGCACGACGGTACCATTGGCATTGCCGCGCCTGTTCTTCCAGACGACATGCCTGGCATTCAGGTCCCCTGCAATTAGAACTTCATTCTTAGCGAGAAGCAAGTCTAAGTCATTTTCAGTTATCCTGTTGAGCGGTGGATTGTAGGCCACCGTAAGGGTGGTACCATCCCCTAATTCAATACCTATATTCTCGATAGGGGTAGGTATGGGGGGATAGGGATGTGGGGGACGTCCTTCTTCACCAAAATGGCCACTCCACCACCTCTCCTCCCGAGTCTGTCGGACCTGTAAAAGAAAAAGTTGTTAAATTTTAATTTGTGCTTATTTTTTAAGTTAGTCTCGGTCAACAAAATAATATCAATTTTATTGTCCTGTATGTATTGTCGAAGTTCGTTAGTCTTGGTCATTAAACCGTTACAGTTCCAAAGCAGGCATCTAGTTAAGAATATTATACTGAGGTAAGACATTTTGTGCAAATTCTTGTAGGATGGTGATTGCCTGCATTGGCTCTGAAACGGCTTTTAGCATCGTATTCAAGTGGTGTATGGCTTTAATCGTCTCTTTTAAATTTATCAGTCTGTTGAGTTCGTTTAGTTCGTGCGTGAGTATATTAAAGTCGTTATAGTTTACGTTCGACGTGTTAGTCGGTCTGAGTGTGGGAGGTCCGTTGCGTACTGTCCGTGTCGGGTCAGGTACGACATTTCCTGTATTATTGTGCTCCCTCGGTGTCTCTTGAGCTTTCCTCCTTTGCTCCCAGGCATTGGAGGCGGGGGGCGGCGTCAACAAATTTTTGTCTGGGGGCGGTCTCGGGGGCGGCGGCGGCGGCATTTGATTAGTTCTGTATATGTAGACTGGGCATTGCACACTACTAGCCGTGTGTGCCCCTTTGCAATTAGCACACCTGGGAGGGATGTCCAAGGTCTTCTTACAATCTTTGGTCCAGTGTGGGTCACCACACTTGACGCAACGAGCCATTCTATGGCAATTCGAGGTTGCGTGGCCCCACATCTGGCACCGACGACATTGCGAGATTAAACGGTCATTTGTTCTCCGCTCCCAGGTGATTTTGGTGTACAAAACATACTTGACGTCTGTTGCAAGCTTTTTCAGTGTGATGTCCTTTGTTGTTACTACCAGGTATAGCGGATTCCTTGTTGTTTTCATTTTATAAATATTTATAATGTCCAAATTGTGGGAATCGATGAGATCATTTTTTTATATCATCAATATCAGGATCACCCTGTATGCCTCTCAGCACGAAGGCATGGTTTTTATCAGTTTTGCTCGTGTAAGAGTGGTACTCTATGTCACTTACATTTAATGTCTCTTGATATTTCAAGAATTCTTGTTTGTCGTAAATGTACAATAACGTATTATTAGCTGCAAACTTCGTATGAAAGCCTAATTTAATAGACCTTTTTAATTTCTGATATGAATGCCCCGTGGTTATTGGGGATGCCTTTTAGGACGATTGGTGGGTTTTTGGGCGGTGCGTCTGATTTGTTTTTTGGTTTGGATACGAAGGTTTTATTAGCTTTAAGTTTAATGGCTTCTTCGCTGGTGATTTTTTCAGTAACCAGTGGTAAAGATTCGAATTTGTTAGAGGTTGTGGTAGGTTTTGGCTTTGAATCAAGCAAATTTTTAAGTTTCACCTGTTTTCTTGGGGTGATAAATTCGCTAGGAGGGGGTGATATTTCCATGGATTCAATTTGGGGTTGTACAGGACTAGTGCGAGATATTAGTGGCAAATCCTTGAGTATCTGGTCCGCCGAGCGGGCGTCCAGTAGCTGTTTTTGTCGGGCGAGAGTGCGGTCTGGACTTGAAATTATTGCCGATGCGGGGAGATCGAACGAAGTTGGCAGGTAGTCATCGGTAGTCATTTGGTTGGCAGGCCCCTCAATTAAAATATTTTTTGAAGTATTTGTTGACGGTGGGTAGTGGTGGTGGTGGCTCGCCTTCCCCGGAGGTGGCCATGTCTACCTCGTACTGGCTACGATAGAGGGCTTCCAGTGCCTTTTCTTTGGTTAAAGTCTCGATTTTAGGTTGAGATTTATGGCTGGATATTTGGAATTCCTGAGATTCTTTATCGGTTGTTGACAAGTTTTTTGCAATTGTTTTTGTCGTTGAACCGTAAACACGAGGCTTTATGTTTCACTCTGTTTACGCTTAATCTTTACGGACTTCACGTCTACACTCTTCTGTCTTTGTTTTATTCGTTGTGTGTCTGTATCACTTGATATTAATTTATCCTGACTCTCGGTTAGCTTAATGTTAATGTTAGTTTCAGAACTACTTTTTATGGGAGATAAGAACGTGGGCACTTTTAAATATTTGTCTTTGGTGTTAATTGTGTCTATTATCACGGGGCGGGGGTCAATTTGAGTGTCAATTTCACTGGTATTAAGGTCACTATCACTTGTAGTTTCACTTTTGCGCTTTTTACGGTTTTTCCGTGGCGTTTTTCCTGCTTTTTTCACAGAAGTTTTAGGAGCTCGTTCGTGTGCGTCTTCCGTATTGGTTTTAGCACAGGAACTGGGGCATGGAACCGACGTTTTCCATGTCTGAGAAGAGTGCTGCTAACTAAATTGGAAACGTCTGTAGCAGTTATTTGTGCTACAGCAGTGTTGTATAATATTGCTCGAAACATTCAAGAGGATGACTTTAAAGACAATAATAATGAATTACCTCCTGAGGACAATATTATAATAGAGGCAAACGATGATGGCTTAGCTTTCAGAGGAGCATTTATAGCAATTCATTTTCAGTGATTATTCATCTATATTGTATATTTATTATTTATTAATCTGATGAAATGCAATGAAATAAAAATAAAGACCTTTCATTTGTAATCATTATTTAATTAATCCAGTTCATACACATATTTTTTATAATTTTATAACATTGTATTATAATACTACGATATTATTTTGCAAATAGGTACTTGTAGCTAAATAAATTTAACGAGTAACTACAAAAACACTTAAACTAAAAAACAACAAATATTTTCTTTACTGGTCTCTAATCAATATTTTTTTGTCTCTCGACCCAATATTGTTTCTCTGCTTTAACAGCCTCGACACTTAATTTATGTAAATGCTCTTGCTGAGTGTTAAACACGCTAGCTCAAACGTGCTAACATTCTTCGTTTTAAACTTATTGTTATTTTTGTTTATTTGTTTTTATTGAGCTAATATTGGACTGTATATTTCTTTTCTATAATTTTATTTTCGATAATGACATCTTCTGTAACTGGAACTATTTTTGTTTTCTTCTTACAGCTAAATTAAGTAAAATCCATATTTTACTTAACATTTATTTATTAAAGAAATAGGTCTGAACTGTACAAGGGGTCGTGATATATTCTTTGTCTTTTTATGAGACTTGTTTTAACTTACATGCTAAAATTCTCCTAACATTCATTTCCAGCCTTATCGTTAATTTATTACTTTCAACATGTGCTGTGTCCTATGATAGACATATAGGTTGACACATACATTTATACTAACAAGGGCTACTAAGTGGACAACTAAAATACATAAATTTAAAGTAGAGCTAAAACAGAACATTGTGGATGACATTTTCTTGTAAACCACTTATATATAATATTCATAAAGTATGTGAATATATTGAAAGCCATTATTTTGACTTATTTTAATTTATTTTACCAGCATCACACGATATGAATATTTAATTTGCGCTAATTCGCTGTCCTCAAATTATCGCTTAATACTGGTTCACATAATTATTATTTTCGTGTTGGAAACGTTGTCTCCAACATGCTGGGGCCTTAGGTTGACAAACACCCGTATATTCCCAGTCTTATATTAATTAAAGTTACAAAACAAAAACTTATAGAATAATAACCAATTTTAAATATTTAAAATTAAAAACGTATCTAATAAAATAAAAACGGCAAATTAAAAAATTTGAAAGAAGAAAGAAACCTTGCAAGTGGTATTTACGTATGTACAATCCTACTTCTAATATATACAGGAATCCAACTAGGTTATGAGAATGTACACAAATGTACAGTCAACTTGAATATAACTCGCATTATTGAATAGGTAAAACTGAATTTTTCTTATGGAACGTAAATAAGTCCATTTTTTTGTTTTTACCCCACCACTCTAACTTTATTATCCTTGCCAGGTATCACTCTAACGATTCTTGCCATCGACCAATTTAGTGGTGATAAGTTTTCCTCTTTTACCAAGACAAGCATATTTTCCCTTCACATTAGGTACCTCTTTTTGCCATTTGGGCCTATTTTGTAGCTGAACCAAATAATCCTGATGCCATTTTTGCCAAAAATGCTGTTGCATTTTTGTGCACATTTTTCAGAATTTTAATCTATTATTAGGTACAGTTGTAATGTCAGGTCCAGGAAAGCTTGTAATGGGAGCACCCAACAAAAAATGTCCTGTAAGGGTTAAATATGTTAGATCAGTTGGATCTTGAGACATGGGAGTTATGGCCTTGAATTCAATATTCCCTCAATTTGTATTACAACAGAGTTAAATTGTTCGTAAGTCAGGACATTATTACCAACAACTCTTTTCAGGTGGTGTTTAACGCTTGTTACCCCGGCTTCCCAGAGCCCACCAAACACAGGTGAATAACTAGGAAATAAACTTAAAGTGTATGCCTATGATCCGCAGTAAAATTTAATGTTTCATTTCGTGTCCCATGAGAATTGACAATCTTATAAAATTCTTTTAATTGATTGTTTGCACCCTTAAAAGTGCTGCCATTATCACAAAATATTTGACATGGCTTCCCTCTACGTAATATAAATCTTTTAAGGGCTGCTAAGAAAGTTTCAGTCGTCATGCCTGAAACTAATTCCATATGAATTGCCTTGACTGAAAAGCAAACAAATAGTGCAATATATGATTTTGTTATTATACTTTTTCTTAGTATAGATTGTTTTATCATGAAAGGTCCACAAAAATCTATACCAATATTCTCTAATACTGTGGAGTATTTTAAGGAACAACATTGTAACTGAAAACTACGGTCACTTTGTGACTTTTTCGATAACATCTCCTTT
>JANEYF010004518.1:0-15891 GCA_029963845.1 Rhamnusium bicolor
TCTTAGCTTTACACATCCAACATGATACTTCTTAAGACAGAGTTCACACACAATTAACTTTTTACTGGCAACAAAGTTTTCAGAGCACTCTCCACAGACCGCGTCTGCAGCGTCCGCCTCGTCCGGCATCTCGACTACACAATTGGGTTTGATCGGTCCATTTTGATCTCAATGGTTTCCCATTACTCTCTATGTATCTACTTTTTTTTAGTAATTTTTATCTTTCTCTATAATTTTTTATTAATTACACTAACTACTGTCAATAAAATCTGTTTATATTTTTTTTCTTAGAGTAAAAAGAAGTCACTTAATAAACACAAAATTATTATAAAATTAAACTGATAATACGCATAGGTATACCTTTTTTGTCCCACCCTATATTTTCATTGGTTCGCTTCAAATAATAATGCATCAAATCCTCAACAAATATTATTCATCTCATAATACACCCACGATGTAATAAAAACAGTTTACATTTTCTCCGCAAATATTTATTTAGAAACTACCTGTTGTGTACGACCACAGACCACATGTATGTACGACATTACTCAATAAAAACTCCCCCTCACCATGCAAACGCAGGCATACATGTAAATAATTAACCTACCTTAATGTCTAGACACTAAACAAGGCCAAATTATTTTGCTGTAATAATTAAGTAAGTGTGTTCCATATGTTTTTCGACATAAACAATTGTTCATAAACTGATGTTAATAGTCACACAACACTATATCACTGCCACAGATTCGTTTGAAACACTATGCCAAAGGAAAACTATTAAATTTGAGAACGGATCGATGTATCATCATTGTATTAGCCCTGAAACCAAAAACCAAATTATGATGTGTATGACGGGCAAGAAGGGTAGATAATCTTTTCAGCAACTATGTACCGACATAAACCGAACACTACAAATACAGGATACAAAACGGGTTGTGCATGGGTAGTAAAAATAGATTTACCAAAACTTAAAACCTTGAGTTGGCGCCGTATGTCTATAGACGACGATCGATGATTATTGAGTATTTAGGTACAAAAATAAAATACATATAACAGGCCAACTCCTTAAATTCTTGTTAATTAATTGATGTATGCCTTTGATTATATCATTTTTATCTGTTGAATAACGACATTACGTGTCTGATAAAAAGAATTCCCAGTACAAGTAAACAATATACAGTCTGTTCGTTTTAAGCGCGAAGTAATGGATGCGGCATTTATGTATACATAGGCGTTCGCCTGATATCAGTTTTGAAGGGGATAATTATTTTAAAAATGATCAAACGCGATTAATATTAAAAAGTGTGGTTTGTTATTTATGGAGATCTGAAACTAACCTACCTGCAATCACACTCTCTTAATAAATAACGAAAGTCTGGTAGTGCCTACACTGAGGGAAATCGACAAATAAAATGTTTTGCTAAGATGCATGATCTGCATTTATTATAAGTATTTTTTTATTCTTACGACTACAGTACCATATCATCTAAGCATAAGGAAAACTGTTTTATTAATGAGCTTTTGCAACCTTAAATCTTTGAGTAATTAACCCAATAACAGCACTTACTTAAATTAACTAAATATTTTTTTAATGTTTTCTATTAAGAATTACGAAGTGTTTCTTATGGTAAATAAGTGTCCTTAGTTGAGATTGACTTTTTTAGTGGTTAAAAAACACATATCACTGAGAAAAACTCCAGCAAAGAATTCTTTGCTATGATTTTTTTAGCTAGTGTAGTATTAATTTTATTTAGATTGGAAATATCTGTTCACTATATCAGGAAAAATCACTTTACTGCGTGTTTTTATTAGTCCTTAAAAAGTACTTTTCAGCCTATATTATTTGCTTTCTAGAGCACTAATGTATTTAGCTACCATTAAAAATAAAACATGAAGAAAAGTTTACTGTGATAGACAAGATTTTTCCAGAACAGCAAAGTTTTGTGCCGAGTTACGCCATCGCACCACCAATCGGGCAACTTCGATCCAGGCGTGAACATCGAAAGTTGGGTTTGTTGCGTCTTTGCTGCCATTTTTAGCTAGGATTTAAAGGGTAAACCTTGTGACGTAGCGCATTCAAATAGTGTGTATTATTTATGTTATTATACGAAGTGAAATTGAAAGACTTGGTGACTTACAGACAACTTAATCTAATCATTATTTTTTGTGTTATAAATAAACCGCCGAAAACGTTGGTAAGTCATTTTTTTGCTACTGGTTTTTTAAACCGCGACGTCAATTCAATCTATATATCGACGCCTTCATACTAACAAAATTAATGGCCGATCTCAACTTACATAAAGACCTCAGATTACGCAAATGCATGTGCGAGATTAACTTTTTTTGTTTACAAAACGATCTTGTTCTGTCCTTTGCATTTTTTTAGTGGTGTCTGATTAATGATTATTGATTATAATTCAAAATAATTCTACATTAAAACAAAAAATTTTACGTCTCATACTGCTTTCTAATCTATTCGGTCACTGTTTTACGCTGGATTCATTAGACAGTTTTCTTCTCAATATACCTACAATATGTCCACGAATGGAGTTTTTTCAGGAAACAGTCAATCTATATAAGAATGTTTGCGTTATTAGAAAATATGACTCACGTTGGACAACATTTAAGTTAGAATTTTTAATAATAAACTATATTTTCTATTTTGGCGTGAAATGTTAAATCAAAAAGTTGTTTCAAACATGATATGGGCGATCAAAATTCAAGATTTCAAATAAATATATTGTTTTTTGTAAATTGAAAATTAAATCACATTAAAGTTTTTAAACATATTATATTAGCGCGGATGTATTTTGTCTTTTATGACTATACCTTTCTTACCGGATTACATATTATATATTTTTCATGAAAAGGGGGCGGGCGCAACTGACATGTATCGAATCTAGCTGTTTACTTATCATTATTTTTGTATTTTAATGTACGTATGTATAGGGGACTGCACTTTTTTTCAGGAGAATTTTTTAAATGATTTTCGTGGCCACATATATAAGTAGTCAATAATAAAAAATTATAATATCCAATTTTTTTTATTCCAAAATACCTACTCACTATCTGGAGTAGCGGAATGACGAAAGCTGGCACTTTAGGAATATGATAAAAATGATAACGCTCTTATTATAGTTTATCCAATGTCAGTTTAAAATATTATAAATTCAGCGTCAGTGTTACGTGTATAACTAACGAGTTTTATAATATTGTAAGGCATGTATTGAAGTGTCTTGAAAAGTAAGTTACGCGCGCCTATGGATGGCAGGCGTTCGAGGTTGGTTTACAAAGGAATGCCGCGCTCTTGTTTTTATATTGTTTTAAACTGACATTGGATAAACTATACTTATTTCAAATAATCATATAGGTAGGGTGCTTACCAAATTTTAAACAAGTTTTTTTTATTGTATATTTTACTCTAAAAATTAAAGAAGTTTACTCTTAATACTCTAATTTCACTCTTAATACTCTTTAATTTCATATTTCTGTAATTTTTGAGCACCCTTTATAAAAAACTAAAATTTCTCAACGTAAATGACATTTTTTTAAAGAAGCAAGTTTTTTTATAAAGAATGACTTTTCTTAGAAGAGTTAAAAATATTAGTAGGTACCTATTTCGTTCTGTCGTAAACCCCATCCATCCGGGGATATACCATAACTGGTTTGTTTTTATTGGCATAAGTAAATCTACTTAAGGTACATACATATTTTCTGGAATAGATATATAGAAGCAGTGACAACTGCAATTTAGGAACTTATTTATATTTGGTGACAATCCGCTGATCTTATAAGAAAATAAAATAGTTAAACCGAGTTAAATTCAAATAAAAACACTAAACTAATTTAAAAGGTATCAACAAAAACCAAAGAAAGGAAGTACTGGAATGTAAAAAAGTAGATAAAAAATGTTTTGAAATAAAGTGTTTTGACTAGTTCTGTAGAAAATCTTGAATGTAATGTTTCCTGGAGGCCAGATGTGAATGCTTCTTTTTGCTGTAAAAATACTAGCTTATTCGCAAAAATCAGACAAATGAATCATTAGGAAAATTACAAAATTTATCAATATATGTGATGCCAGAAAATATAGGCAAAAGTGTTAACTTGGACCAATCGAGGTTTTCGCCACACATGAATTTTTTATGCATTTGTTTGATTTTTGCAAATAGCTGATGAGATTTCAAAGTGGTTTTAAAAATTGCCATGGAAAAAAAGACGATTGATTTTAAATACAGTTTATTTTCTTTTTTTTTGGCAAAAGTTCCTTTAGTTTTAAGAAGTTATAGGATGAATGCAATATAAGTATTGTATTAATGTTTTATATGTTTCCTAAGTTTTTTACTTTTAAATAAAGGTCTGTTAATTTATTATCAGAATAAATGTTTAATTTTTTTTAATTGGTTTTATTCATTACGCAAATCCTTGACCCTTGTTATCAGTGCATTCCAGAGTAAACCAGTTTTTTGCTTGCAGTTGCGTGTTTAGGAAATTTTATTTTCATTATTCATTTATATCGACTTGTTTGTAATAAAAAAATATTTTCTTAAAAAAAGAAAGTTCTTCCCAGTGAGGGAGATACAAAATTCACCGATGGTGAATGCGATGACAGGCAAAGTGTCAACTGGAAATAGTCGAAGTTCTTGCAATACGTAAATCTGCTGGTATCTAAGGTAACCCCTCACTGGGTTTTTTTGTTTGATTTGCTCAAATACATAAAAATACTTAAAACCTAATTTAAATTACAAACAAAAATTCGTACACCTGTAGTAAATATTGGTCTGTCACAGAAATTTATTGTGTCTGAGAGTTTGAGATCACTAATTGTAGACTTTATTAATTAGACAAAAATGTGCATTTTAATGTTATTTTAGGAATAAATATTTTTTGCTGAAAACTATACAAGAGGTGGCTCATAAATGTTTATGAAATTTTTTCGGATACAAATATATTTAAACAGTTTTGTTATAAAGTAACTTTATCATCAATTAGTATTAATTTGTAATTACTAGTTTTCATAATTATGGTATACAAGCAATTTTTTTTAATGAAAAATTATTTCTTCTCGAAAAAATGTAAAAATTTAGAAAAACATGATATTCCGGAGAAAATTTTTTAAATAGAGAAGCATTTTATGCCATCGTACATGATGGTATAAAAAATTTCTCTAGAATTGCATAATTTCCTAAATTTTGAAATCTTTTTGAGGAAAAATATTTTTTTTATAAAAAAAGTTATGTGTATGAAAATTAAGAAAACTGGCAGACAAACACTAATTGATAAAAAGTAAATAACTTAACCCAAAAATATTTTCCTTGTAAAACATGAAATATATGTATTTCTATCCCAGAAAATTTCCTAAATAGACAAACATTTTGAGATACCTACATACGCGCCCCCCTGCCTATTTTTCAGCAAAAAATGTTTATTTCCACAGCAGATATACTTTTTAATAATAGCAAAATGACCTTTCTTTTCTAATTAAGAAATTCTACTGTACTGATCTCAAACTTTTTGACATGACAGATTCTCTTTTCTGGGACAGCCTAATTTTTTACTAAATTAGGAAAGTATATATGCTGCAATAAAAAAAGAATTAACTACGGTAGTAGAAAAACCGTGCAATGGTAGCAAAACTCCTTGCCACAATACCAGGAAAATTATGGAGCGGTAATAAAAAATGCTGCTGTAAGTGAAAAGAATTAACTATATCGTAGCCAGATACTTTGCTTTAGTTAATAAATATCTTTACTGCCACACTAATATCACTTTACTATAACAGAAAAGTTTATCGGTAGCTAAATAAAAAATATTTTATAAAGTAACTTTATTTATTGTCCAGTAAAGTACGCAAGCAAAACGAATTCTACTGCCCTAGCAAAATTCTTGGCTGGCGCCTATTCCAATAGAGTTTTTTGCTACTGTAGCTTGATTTTTGGCAGTCACTGCAAAAACTTCCCTCAGTGTATGGTAGCAATTTTTTTTCCTAATGGCAGGAATAAAATTTTGCTAGATCCAGTATATTTTCTACAACGTTTAGAAAGTGATATTACCAGGACAGAAAGGAGTATTTGGTGTCATTATTATTTGTTTTTATATAGTGTAAGCTGTATAGTGGTTACAGAGCATCTATTAGCGGCAGGAAAAGCTTTTTTTTCGTTGCAAGGTAGTAATGCTGTAAAAAATAGCAGCTTATTAACTGCAAAAAACCTATTAAGATTAAAATAGGGCTCTGACTCCTGATAGCAAAGTTATCAACCTACAGCAATAAATAAATATTTAGAAAATCTTTTTTAACGGTAAATAAGTGCGTCTTAGCAAATTCGTTTTTGTTGCGATTACAAAGCAGTCTATTGGAGCCTATTTAATGCAGATATTTTTTTTAGGGCTCGTCAATTTTTATTTATGGTTAGTAGAAATGTCTTTCAGTGTACTGTGTGAAATTGTTGAAGTTACCAATATCAAACAACAGTGGTATACTACCTTACTATCATATAAATGTTGTTACGAGTGTTATAATAAAATACAAAAGCTTCATTGTCAATATTATTCAGTTATTACATTTAATTTTTTTTGCAATACAAATTTTGCCCTTATACCACTAAAATAACACATTTACTCCTTTGGTGCATAAATAGCTATTATGGCTTTGACTTTTTAAGAAAAAAGTTGTAATCTTACACTAGCCCAACTTTAGTAAAAATAGATATGGTCGGGCCGCTGTAAGAGATTCAAAGCCATAAATAATGTTATTGGGTTCAATGGCCATTTTCTCACATACTTTTCTTATTTGCTTATTCGATAGTATTTATACATATGAGCTCACAGAATTTTTTCCGGATTTTTTGGAGCTCCGGAAAAGGGTAAAAAAAAATAACAAAGTTTTGAATTTTAGTCTTATGACGTCATCCGACTAGGTTTGGCGCCAAACACAAGCAGCCAGTGAAAGTGAAGATGGTACTGCAGTATTGCCAGTTTTACATATTGTTTGAAAGTGTGATTGGTGACTACTTATTCAATTATAAATACAACCATACATTCATTCACATAGATTTTTTTTTACCTTAGTACGAAGAGAAAATTTTATTTGTAAGTTTTAAAATTTCAACATTTAAATATTAAAAATCTCTTTTAACACTAAGGTGTTAGAAGTAAGACTTCTAAATAATAAAAAAAAATGTTTTAAGAACTCTCATTGTGGTTTTATTATGTTAGGTAGGTGATTTTCCATCTTCCTGCCTTACCTTTTCATTTAAATTATAATAAATATTTACTATACTACTCTAAAATGTAAATTAGGTAAGTATATGATTGTGATGTTATTGATGTTTCCCGATATCTCCCGTAAAATGGCCTAGTAACTCAAAAAAGGTAAAGTTGCGGAAAACTTGATATATGTGTTTAGCTTCAAGCCATAAAGAGGAAGAAAATTCTAACGTTCACTTACAAATTGTGTGTACATATTTAGAAATTTAGAGTTTATATTAATTTATTGGATATTTTAGAAAGTGTGCGACTTACCTGAAACATTTTTTGTTAAAAACATATTTTTACCTTGGATAGTTTCGGAGGTAAACAAGTATCACATTGACCAAACCACAGAACATCAAAATTACAATGAGTTTATGACTGTTAATTAACAATGGTGGCAGCACTACATGATCAACAAATATGTGGATAGTGGGGTATGTGGAATTAAGGTGAGTGAGAGGGCAATATGGAACACTTATATGTATACATATTTTGTGCCTCTTTATATTTCTTCACTAAACGGTTTTAAACAGATATAAACAAAAAATATCCCGAATTCTCCTTCAAATGCTCTCTCCAACGATATATTCATACATAGGATTTACCTTGCCATTTAAAAAAACAGTTGATAACAACACAGACTAATATCATGTGACTGCCAAAGGTAAATGACTGGGCAAGAGAAGTAGCTTGTCGGTCACAAAAATTGATGTTTATAATTTTATTCGAGAAATGTCTAAAAATCGCATTATAGAATTTATTCCATTACAGGTTTCCACACATATATGCTTAATGTAAAAAAAAATACTTAAAATAGTAGAAATTAATAGATATTCAGAAATTCAAATCTAGTTTATTGTGGAAATTAACATGTGACATCACAGCCAATCAAGGATCTGGAAATTAGTGGCAATTTAGGACTATTTGACAAGTTAAGATTTTGTTAATTATTATTATTATTATTTTTTTTTGGAAAAAAAGTGCAGCTATATTAGCTGTTTTTATGCGATTTAACGTAACAAAAAAAAGTTGTTTATATGTTTGTTTTATGTCACTGTTTTCCAGAACACCATACACAACACCGCAATAATCTTAATACATATACATTTTAAAAAATATATTCACTTGTTGTTCACAAACAAGTTATGCCGGTTTTATGAAAATATAACTTACATCTAGACCAAAACATTTGGAAGAGGAAAAATTAGGTGTATTCTTTTACCACCAATCTCTGCTAATCTAAGTAATTTTACGGTTACGGAAGGATATCAAAAGAAATTATTCTTTTATTTACGCAGTGTAACCGTAAAACTACTTACACTAGCTGTGATTGGTGGTAAAAACAATACGCCTTGTAAAAATACAAAACATACTCTGTAAATATATATACTTTATGGGTTAATACATATAGGTAATGAGGTGTAGAGGTCCAATTGGCCACTAGTTGATTTTTGCAGTTCTTTATGTATCTTCACATAGATTCCATAAAATACATTTTAAATTAATTGACGTTGATGCGGATTTCGTTTAAAAATTTAATTGACAATTAGTTCCACAGGAATGTCCGGATACATCTGAAAACTTAAAAGCCTCAAAAATAAAAATACATAGATAAATAACCTCAAAACTTATCCATGGGAATGCAGAAAGCAGAGTAACTAAACAATGAAAAACCCAGGAAGTGGCCTTATTAGCTTGAACAAAATTATCGTTGTCACACTGCAAAATTAAATATGTTTGAAGGACCACGGCACTTAAAAATATTCACAATGACTAAAAAATATTTACATTTTTTTTTCACATGACAATGTCAGCTTTCAGTTGAATGATTTTAGTGAAGCCACAGTATAACCAGTAGGTTATTTCTCCTTATTGCAAGGCCTCGCCGCCGGGAACCTTGAAGAGCGGTTAAATTGACCGGTTATAATCAAAAGCATCAGTGTAGTAGTGGCCGTTATAGCGGCATGTATGTTATCAGCGAAACAAAAAATACCTCGTGGTGTAATTGGTTTACTGTGACAATAATTGTATGCATTTTATTTTATTTTAAAATGGGGAACGATAAGAAAAGAGGGGGAATGGTTTGCTCATGTAAAGGGTTGTACAAATAAAAGTTATTGTAGTAATGAAAAGTGTTATTCTTTTTCTTGTGATGTCGAAAGCTATGTGAAAAACTGTTTTGTTATTACAAGCATAAAACATACTGAATTTAGTATAGGAGTTAGGTACAGTTTTGCAAAAACAAGAACCATTAATGAAGTAATTTTATGGATATAAATTGAAGGTTTAAATAAGAATAACAAAATAAAATATTTTAGTATTTTGTATTTACAATTAGACGAATGCTCTTTTCTGCATCTATTTTGAATCATTTTTAAAGATATTACAGAACAAATTTTAAAATGTGTGTATGTTGTAGACAAATTACAAATTAGTCAATTTCTAAAAATTTTAGTCTGTTTTCAAATGATTATTGGTGCTTTCGTTTTGTAAACCCATATTTTTTAATTCAACACTGATAATTTCAGCCAGGCGGCGACGGGTTGTTATTAGATTTATGTAAAGCAATATATAGGCGATTATTTTTAACACAACATATCTTGGAGTTCTATTATTTGTGGGCCATTTATAGGGTGAGAGATTTAAATAAAGTTAAAGCATATACAGGGTGTCCCATAATTAAATACCTTCTTTCAAGGGAGTAATAGGACTTTAAAAAATAAATTGAGTTTTGTTTATAAACAGTTGCTTTAAGTCAGTTCATAAGAGAGCTACAATCCCTTAAAGGGGGTACGCACAATATGGTTATTTGCCAATAAATTCGAAACGTCTTAAGTTGCAAAAAGTAAATTTGGACTATGATTAATTTTATAATGTTACAGATTTTGTTAAATTTTTATCTACATATCATGATTTGTTGGAGTAATTGCAAAGGGGGTGGGGGTGAATTTTCACCATAACTCTTTGTCTTATTTTTTTTACATTTATAGAGAAAAGAAATGCTAGTGTTAAAAACTGAATAAAAGAAGTCCTCTTACTAAATGTCGATATAAGCTGTCGTTTTAAAGTTATTTGTACTTAAATATTGCAATGCAGGATGGTTATACAATAATCGATAGGTAACTACATACCTCTACAAAAATAATTCCGCATTTTTATTTATAAACTGATTTAAGGCAAATGTTTATATACAAAAACTCAACCTATTTTTTATAGTTCTATTACCCTCTTGAATAGAGGTACATAATTATGGGACACCCTGTATATAAATTGTTTGGAATCCTTAAATTTATGTTGACCATCTGTTAAGTGGTTTGGATTTTTAATAAGGGCTATCCTCTTTCATTACGATTGTTTCTTCTTCGATAGTAAAATACCTATTTAGAATTACATTTATGTTAAAACATTCTGTATACATCCTATAATACGTATAGAATGATAAACTACACAAACAATGATTTGTTTTATGTCCTCACAAGAAAAGTCTAGAGTTCTTATAAACATACGTATTTTTTTTTTAATTGATTTAGAAAAGAAAAACAAGCAAATGTGTTTTTTATGTCTTGTATAATATAATAAGTAAAAATATCCCTAGACTCTTCTTATGAGTCTATATTAGAGAAATAACAAATAAATGTAAAATTTACATTTATTGCAATAGTTATGGAACGTTTTATTCATATTTCCACGTGAAAAAAACGGTTACATTAGTCTTTTGATTTTAGTATAGGAGTTATTGTTTTACAAAAGCAAGAAACATTAATAAAGTAATTTTAATAATGTAAATTGAAAGTATATTTTACTGCCACACCACATCATGTGAGTAGAAGCGCTGTGTATCGGCAGTTTATCTAAATTATTGAGAATAAGTGCTTTAAGAAAAAAATATGAACATATTTTATCTTAAATTTATTAATAGATTTTAAAACAGGCAAACGAAACACAAATTAATAATTTGGAATTATCAATAATTCATTTGTTTTTTATACCTAGCTATTTTATTTGGTAAGCTAAGAAATGTTTAGCAATCATTATTCAATTATTAATAATAAAATATTATGCCTATTGTGTATTTTATTTCACTTATCTAGGGAATCTACAGACTTTTTTTAGTTTAACCATATAAAATGTTAAAAAATGAAATATATACACCTGGCTGCACAAACATTAAAAACCTGTGTTCTCTTTCCTAACTAATAATTATTTATTTTATTAATTAATCAACAAAGCCAAGTTTGCTTCACACACCCATGGTATCCTTGTAAAATACTACGATTGTGATGCAACCACCTGCATTCCAGGTCCCAGAGCGCTCAGTGGATTAATGAATGAAATGTAGCTGAAATAATCTACTGGTTATACTGTGGCGAAGCTTCTGGTTTTCATCCTTCGAAATCTCTTAAATCATTACTGCATTGTGATAATTCTTATGAGTAAAAAAAAATTCAAAATATTTTTTATTTTTACACCATAACTAATAAAAGAACTTCTTTTCAACTGATATCTTTTTGGAAATACCAAAAAATAAGCATACTGATGCTTTTATGTTCAAAATTTAAACAAGTGTTGCCAGATTGTTAAAAGTACCTAACATTTTTCACAATTTCATTAATATTAATTTCTTTTGACATTAAAAACAAATGCACTGATTTTATTAATTACAAAATAACCAATCATTGTTACCATTACCATCTATTTATCCAAGAATTATTTGACGTATTGCCAATAAAGAAATAAACTTCTCGGAATGTTACTATTAAACTGCACATTCTGGCAACACTCTTAAAATGTTAATGTTTACGTGATTTACTGCGAAAGGCACCGCAATGGCACTCTACGCGGACGACACGGCTGTCACGGCCAGATCCTGGAGAGCGGAAACAGCCACCAGAAGACTCCAAGAGGCAGCCACTCTTCTGGAAGAATGGTGTATCAAGTGGAAAGTCGCAGTCAACGCGGAGAAAAGCCAGACGATTCTCTTCAGGAAAGGACGCAAGGAAACCCCCACAGGACACGTCTCCATGTTCGGCGAGGACATCCAATGGCACGATTCCGTCAAGTACCTTGGCGTAATCATGGATAAAGGCCTGACATGGAGACAGAACACCGAAGCCATCGTGGTAAAGGCCAAGCGGACGAGAGCTCTCATCTACCCGATGGTAGGGAACCAGAGCAGGCTCAGTCTGAGAAACAAGCTTCTGCTAGTCAAAGCACTCATCAGACCACAGCTGACCTACGCCTCCGTAGCATGGGGATACCAAGCGAAGACCTATCTGAAGAAGATCCAAGCCGTGGAAAACGTGGCCATCAGGACAGCGGTGGGCGCGCCATGGTACGTTAGAAACGCTGACATCTTCAGGGACCTGGAGTACACACCAGTCACCGAAATCATCCGGGATAGAGCGAAGAAACTGTACACCTTAGCTGAGGAGCACAGGAACCCGCTGATCAGGGAGGCCACCTCCTATGATCCGGCCGACGCACCGAGGCACAAGAGGCCGAAGGTACAGTTACTGGATAACGGGTAAGTATAACTAATCCTTTCCTTACAGATGGACCAAACCCACTGAAAAGACATGACACGACCAACCACCCTCCCACAAACCTTGCGGGCGCCGGTCAGTAAACCGACCAGTGCCCGTTGTCCCCCTGGCTCCGTGAAGGACGAAAGTGCTAAGAAAGCACTTAGGCCTTTACCTCCTAGAGCTACACAGTTCATCCTCATCTTGTCCGATGATCCAGATGGCAATGTGTCAATTGACACTTTGTGTACTGGCAGTCAATCCCAAGTCACAGAATATCCACACAGTCCCTGACAGACAGATGACTACCCCCGGGGGTGACAAGCTGGCGAAGAAAGAAGACGAAGACAGAAGAGCGCCAGAAGAGGCCCTAGCCAGCAGGGTTCATCAGCCAGGACCCAGGGAGGTTGACCGAAATCTTCGGCACCGCTCACATTTGTGAGTGGGGCCGTTCGTAAAGTAAGTTAACCCGCCCTGCACGAGGCCGGTCCAGGTCTACAGCGATGACTAGGGTAAAAAGGCAATAGTCCTGCCTGGCCCTAGCATCCGAGACCGTCATCATGCCAAATGGATATTGGCGTTTACTGCGAATGCGCACGCAACTTTCCTAATGGTCCACATCCACTTTTGTAGCAAGCCCCGGTCTGATCCCACAGCTTTATTGCAAAGTTATTACACGATTAATGTTTAAGCATAATTTGTCTATATGCAGGCAGGTAGTCGGCCACTAATTTCAATGCATTTTCTTATATTAATAGAGATAAATATATAGTACTGATGCAATAACCATTCTCTAAAAAAAAAAAAAAATTAATAAAATATACATTCACAGTGTTCCAAAGTTCTGCTCACTAGAATCGATATCTACCACCCGAGCTGTAGTTATAACCAAAACCATGCATTGAGTCGTACATAATTTCATTTCGTAACTGTCTTAAAATACATACCTTGTGACAGGGAACGTGTGATTCACACTAGAACAAACTCATCATCTGAGTCCAAATCTTCCTTGGGAGGAGCTGACGGACTTACAGATGGTTCGGGTGGAGCCTTTGGAGGCACATTTGATTGAGGTGATGATGAGTAGGTTCCAGAAGTCGACAAAGAGGGGGGAATTCCAGGGTAAATATGGGATGGTGAACCACGTTGGTAAGGATCAATTTGTGAATATGGCGGAGGTTGATCTCTAGGTGTGATTTGAGGCTGAGAAGTGTTCGTTGGATATTGTGAAAATGCCTCTCCTGTGGAATTATGACACAAATAGAGATAGATATTCACACCATATATAAAACTGTGATTATTCCAAAAAAACTCAATGTTTTCGGAATATTTGATAGTATGGTGCACAAGTCAGTGAATTCTATTTTAAATTTCCCAGAAACCTTCCAAAATATTTCCAAATTAAAATACATTTAAATAAAAATGTTCGTCATTAACAAATGAACACTAATTAAGTATAATAGAGAAATTAAAAAAATTACCAATTGGCGTATAAGGCGGAGTTTGTCGAGACGGTGAATAGGAACTTTGCCGAAAATGCTCCTCTCTCCTTACTGGAATGTTTCCCAGCTGTATTGGAACACTTATTGCCATGTTACTGTGAAATCCTTTTAGAACAGCTGCTACCTAAAGAAACAGTGTAGCGTATACAATTTGAACTAGTGTATAATATTTTATTTGCTAGGGTCAGCAAATCGAACTCACATCTATTGTCGCTGACTGGTGGAACAACTTACAATCAGGGAAATTAGGCACCACAATCAAATCTGGTACTATCATGTCAAATATGTAAGTTCTCTCGCCATGCGCTCCAACACCAGTGTCGCTGGTAACTGCCAATTCTTCATAATCAAACTTGCTCTCCTTACTTGGAAATGTTGATTTGGATTCAATCACCTAAAATAAGCAATGTCTGCATTACAACCCTTTCATTTAAACAACTCAAGGTATACACGGTGTTTGCTCTATACTTAAAAAAAAGTTTGTGAATTCTTGTGTAAAAATTGTAATGATTGACATATAAAATAACCAAGAATTTGCTAATTTACATACATTTTTATATTTTTTCGATTTCAAGTTCTCGGACCGTCTCTAAAAACCAAATTATTCGTAAACTTTAAATGTACTTACCATTCTTATTTTTGTTTCAACTTTTTGAACATTCTCAGTCGACATATTTGATACTTCCAATTTTATCTTAACTACTTCCCCTTGCACAAATGCTGCTTTTTCTAAGTGGATTTTCATCGTTACAAGCCCACAAGAGCGAAACAAGCACCAAACATTTTTTTCAGCAGAGTAAGTAACTGGTTCCTTAAGAAAAACTAAGAATCAAATACAATATATATATATATATATATATATATATATATATATATATATATATATATATATATATATATATATCCCTGCAAGTGGAGATCCTTTTTATTCATTTCGTATACAAGCTGAGATCCGTTTTGGAAGGTGAGATCCGATTTTGGACCTCATCTTGCTTTGCGTGTATATCGCCGTCATATTGTTCAGTTGGATCATTAACAACTACTTTCAAATTTTACTGTGGATCTCATTTTTACCGAAAATTTGACATTTTATACACCTGTAGTTCAGATTCGTCGGCTGTAGAGGGAGTACGGCTCGTCTTTATGTTGTAGATGTATGTATGTAAAGATGAGATCCGTTCAAGACGGCAACGTTGCAAACATTCGTGTCAATATTCATGTTAGAATTTAGGGTAAAAGCAGTGTTAATTTACAATGACTTATATAAAATCAGTATTTTATAAAATACGCATGACATATAAAATACTTATTTTATATCATTGTAAAATACGAAAAAGTAATTTTTACTTCTTATTTTCTACTGTTTATCCCGTTTAGCTGATTTGTGTTTTTATTAATACATTTTTTAATAATTAACAAATATTTCATATTATTTGAATGAGTATATTTTGATAAAAAAGAGGACATGTATGTATATTAAAAACTATTGCTAACATTACTTGTTAATGTGGTAATTTAATTATGAACTATAGTATTTATTAATTATAAATATTTATTCTTGCAGTTACTGCTTAGCGTAATACCTTAGTTTTACAATAAAACAATATTATTTAATAATA
>JANEYF010004519.1:0-40338 GCA_029963845.1 Rhamnusium bicolor
TGTTGAAATCTAATAGAACTGAAGATGTAGCAGTTGTTTTCAAGGTATTTATATTGTCCGTCATATTTATCAAAGCAGATGACATGAGTTCGAGCAGGTTATTGTTTGAGAAATAATTTAACTTCAAGAAGATAAAATCCATAATTAGCTAATATGACTTCGTAGGTAGGAATATCAATATTTCGACTTGATTGTAAATTTTAAATCATAACTAAGGACTCAGCAGTTTTAAATCATTTTCAAAAAATTTGTTGTCACGCAATGATTTTATTATTTTTTTAATCTTGTAAACACTGAAGGAATTTAAGAATGATAATTCTAGTACACTTCATATTAAATATTATCAAATCGTAAACTAGCTACTTAAATTGAATTGAGAACTGACCAGTAGATAACACTAAATATATTATAAAGCGTTTTGTTTTGATTAGCACATAAACTTCGAGAAAGTGTGGGAAACTGCAGATTACCTCAATAATACAAACTGCACTTGTTTAACCTAAGTGCTTTAATTACAACATCGATGATATTTAGAACTGTTAACTAGATAGCGTTCAAACTTTCCGTAGTTCTCATCAAACTTGCAAGCTCTGAGGGTTTCTAACAATAGGATGGGGTATTAATAACTTTCCTGCAATAAATTATTAGTTTCAACATCAAGCCACAATAAACGTCTGTCAGATAATAAACTGTTCACTTTTTCTATCACATTATGTAAATTATGAAAGTTAATTAAGGAATATTGTTAAAAATAAATCAAATTAAGCTGAATTTTGGTAGGGCACCACGCTTTTTCTTTCTTTTATATATGCTAATCCTACCCTTCCATGTAAGACTTTCACAGCCAAATTAGAGGGATACCCCATTCGTCAGTTATTACTCTTTTAACTCATTAAGAGGCATTAAGTTTTCTACTAGAAATATTCCTAAAATATTATGCATCGCAAATAAAGTCTAGAAGAGGGCCCACAATAATGAACATTATTGATTTATTAAACCTTTCAATGTCAGATGAACTGACGATGAATCAATTGGTTAAATTATTGTTTATAGTGAGGGAGTTATTCTTGTTACTATTTGAAATTATTCAGCATTGAAAAGTTTGCAATAACTAAAAAGGTTTTTATCATTTTTTAGTTTTTTATTCATATCTGACTTTTATAGAAACATAATCCACACTATTCCTTGAAGGTTTTAGCAAATGAACGACAGCTATTTTTACATCGCTCTGTTACTAAGAAAATTAAATTGATTGATAATATTATTTATTCAACAAGGTCAAGAATACAAACCATAATTAAAATGTTAGTATCCAAACAGCCCAAAGCTATCCCATGGCTACACCATAATTAAGACCATTTTAGTATTTAAACTTGTCCATGGAAGTTGCAGTATTCCAGTACCCAGTACCTTCAGACTTATGTTAAGTCATCTCAAAATCACAACTTCGTATAAGAAAAAAAAATTTGTATGCTGGACGTCCTGAAGGATATACGACATAGTGGGACATCCTCTGAGATGTATCAGGACGTTATATATATTAATAATAGATATACTGGGATCAGAATCTGGATATTCTAGGATATCCACTAAATTATCTTGGTATAAAGTAGAATCTGATATATACGAGACAAAATTTAACTCATTTCCATTTGATATTAGATAGATTTTTTATAAAAAATTTTCGTTTAACAGAAAATGCCTTTTAACCCTTTAATAGGCAGTACTATTTTTTATTTAGATTTTTTTTTTGTTATATTGCGATTATGCAATGCACATACACAACATTTATTCAAATTTTTTGATAATATTTGCCGTATAGGTGGTAGGGGGTGATCTTTTGACATCGTGTTGCGTTGTTATATAAAGTGTATGAAGTTAGACAGTTATACGCGTAAAATCGCTTTGATGTGTCGTCGAAAAAATCACCAAACGTTGATTAGCGAGACAAACAAAGACAGGTGAAACAGAAGAGCTATCATGTAAAGAAGTTTACTAGGTAAATATTGTTTATTGTACTGTCTCCCCGTTTTGCAATTTGCTCATGTTATTTACGTCATGACATTCAATTTCTCTTTCACTAACGTAAATAGCTATTATGTTATTACAAATTCTCTTTTAAAAAACACTCAAACTAACCTAATTTACTTTGTATCTGAATGATTTTAACAAAACATAAATTTACAAAACTAATCAAATATGAACACAAGTTTCTCAAAAAACAAGTCATTCAACTTAATATAGGTTGCATTGAAAACACTTTTTAGAGATATCAAAATTAAAGTCAATCCTTATTTTGTTTGCGTTCATTCTATTTTTCTGTTAAAAATACTAGGCTAACGCCAACCACACACATTAATTTCTGATGCCCGCAAGGGACTCCCCATTCCGATTGAAATACACCACTAAATTTATAAGAAATACTCCACAGATTTATTGTGAGCTCTGATGCCCTTCTGATAATAATTGATTTGGTTTCTAATTCTATTTTTCTGTCATCCTACAAGTTGTGTTGTCTACACGAATTACATGGTAATATCTCATATTAAAGTAATTTATTAAAGTACCTAATAGAACGTACGTATACATTTTATTGAGCAACAATGTACAGAATACTTTAAAAATATACGAAAATCTCTTGAATACTGATTACAGATGAAACAAAAAAATTCTTATGAAATGGGTTCAGAAAAGCTTCAAAAGAAAGATATTACCAAAAGGCACATGTGAGAAACTTTCATTTTGGCTCATAAATAATTTATAGAAAAGTTTTGAAAATTCAAATTTTGGTTGTAGGTTGTACTCATTAGAATACATGTTTGAGTTAGTTCGGGTAATGAAAAATATTCAGAATTGGTCAATTAAAGGGTGTTCAGAATTTTTTATATGCATTTCTTAACCTTAAGATTTTTGCAATTTTTATTGTGAATTTGCCATTCCTGAAAATTGTTAAAAAGTCCTTGGTTTTATCCGCTACTCTCATTTGTTTACGAGATAAATTATACATGCAATTGTTTGGTGGTTTTCTTAACGTAATTAAGGAAAAACTTATTTTATTAATAAATTAATGGAAATAGTTCATTTGTATTGGTGTATAATCATTTTTTTTATGCATTTCTTAACCTTAAGATTTTTTGCAATTTTTATTGTGAATTTGATATTCCTGAAAATTTTTAAAAAGTCTTGATTTTATCCCTTCTCTCATTTGTTTGCGAGATAAATTATACATGCAATTGTTTGGTGGTTTTCTTAACAGTAATTAAGTAGAAACTTATTTTATTAATAAATTAATAGAAATAGTTCATTTGTAGTGGTGTATAATCCCATTAGGATTTTTAGTAATAATAAATTAGAAACAATATCACTTCCATTGTATATATTTATAAGTATAATAGCAGAAAATCCAATAAAGGTACTGGTACGGTTCCATGTTCGTTACAAGGTTTAATAAATATTAAATTATAAAATGCTTCACTCCATCTGATTAAGGAACCGTGCTAATTTTACCACAAATTTAAATATTTTGAACTACTACAATCCAAAGGCATTTGTATGTATGTAGTAAGTTTAGGATTAGCGATTTCATCGTTGTTCCCGAATTCCAATGACCGTTTGTCTTTTTCTATTCCTTTTTGTCAAAAATCAAATTTCGTATAGTTTCCACTAAAGGGTTCAAGGTCAACAACTATCATGTTTGCATTTAATAAAGATAGTAAGCCAATTTATTAAGTTATTTGAGCCAGTGTTATCACTCGGAAATATTCGATTGTAGAAACTTATATTAGAGAACATGTTTGGAGAAAGGAAGGAAAACCGGCTTTGTTCTTTATGCTTCGATCTGCCTCTGAGAATGTCGAATATACATTAACGTATTTAAGGAAGTTTTTTCAAAAAAAAAAAAACTAAAAAACTAAAATGGCGGATTATTATATTATTTTTTATTATAGGGTACTACTTGAACAATTTCCGTATATTTAGTTTATCTATATCGCTTCTGGTTTGGCCGAAATTAAATTTTTCACAAAGTTTTAATCTCCAATATATTTTGGTTGCATTCAACAGAACATTCAATTATCTTCGTACAACACACCCTACCCAATTGTTGGCATAAAACAATTAGCTGGTGGTTGTACTGATTGACCGATAACTCAGTTAGTAGGTCGTGAATAAGGAGCTTATATTGAATTCAGTTCTCACCAAAATCTAGGCTGGGCGCCAAAATATTTGTAAATACCAAATAATTAAATGTTTATTTTAATAGATAAAGATAGCGTTATTCTTGAATACAGTTTGGGAGGGAAGTCGAATAAAAGATATTATTAAATAAAGATTGGTATGAATATTTACATAATTTACGCTGCCTCAGATGGCCTCTGTTAGTTAAAAAATACCATTCAATGGTTGAAGATCAACAGAACAAACAAAAAAATAGGTGACGTTATTTAGATTTACAAAATGCTTCTGACCAAATATAAATTTGACTGGGGACAAGATCTTACGTAATTTCAAATGGGTCGGCCCTGAGAGGAATGAATCGACCAACGGCATAGCTCTGAATGGGTTGGGTGTCAGTATGAATCACCACTGTCAGTTCTGCAGTTACCCTTGAGATGAAATTCCAGTGGAATAAAATATCGTTTGTCTGCTCACTCAGTATACAACATTCAGTTCGATCCACCAGTTATATCCTCTTCTCTTGGTCCAGGTATTTACATAAAAAAGGGGAGAGTTTTTATGATATTAGTACTATAGGCAAAACAATGTCAAAAGTTGTGATGTTTAAATTGTTCTGCTATGTAGAAAAAAGAAATATGAAAGGCAACACAAATTTACAGAGTAAATTGCAACCCTAACCAAACTAGGATTCATATCCCACAATACTTAGAAAGTTGAAGACTTCCACTAACTTAAATATCAATAAAAGTTACATTAAATGAAAAAAATACTAGTCAACAAATAAACTAGGTACACTATGATAATATTCACTATATTTAAGATATTTTTTTACTAAATGAAGGCAATGTTCAAGAAAATAGAATTTAGAATATCTGTATACAGACAAACAAATAGAAATATAACGTAAATAAGTATTTGCTAAATATAAAACAATATGATAATTGTCAAATGTTAAATTATTTATTAGTTCCTCGTAGAGAGGTAATAATGGATTCTAGATAAATAAAAACATATAGCTTGATTGGCTTGACTATATTTACTGTAGATAGTGAGAAGTTAATCAATTGCCAGATAACTAGCAAGGTATCATTGCCAGAGAGCTAGGCAAGGTTCTACTAGAGCAGCGTTTGAAACTAAATACCAAGAAAACGTTCGATATTTTTTTAGAAAAACCTTACGCTATAGAGGTCTGGTTGGTAAATATATGCACTGGTATAAAAGGATCCATCACAAAACAAATACACCACCATAGGTAATTCTCACAAAAGTACAAACAAAAATATTTCCTCCAAAGAGGGTACCAAACTCCAAATATCACCAGTTCACTCTTCACACAGTTACAACGTAACGAAGTGACCTAAAACCAGATAAAGACAGAAAACACTAACAACGATACAAAATGGCGACATCCGTTGCCGGGTAAATTTAAGATTTACAATAACTGAAAGTTAACTTAAATTAGCACACGAAGTTATTACAATGTCAGAGGGATATTAGATAAATTTCCAACAAGGCAAGATAAATCGATACTAATCGATATTAATGATAACCGTTCCAAAGAACAATCAATGTGAACCTATCACCGATATTTTGAAAAGTAAATTCACCCAAGGTGTAAATTAGATAAATACGATACAATATTATTAAGAAAATTACCCCAAGGTACGTTACATCAAAACTGCAACTTTTTAAATAATGATGATCATAAAATTACACGATAATACCAGAAAACATGTAATTTTACCAGACCGCTAAACTGCAGGTGTTAACTCCAGCATACTACATTGGTATGTACCCTCGTGTTCTGCTAACCTAAACTCGATTATGGTTTTGGAAAGAAACAAACATTTGAGGGTACAATATGAGCAATAAAGAAAAATAAATAGTTAGGCATTTTTTGTAAGTGCAAAAATCTGCAAATCCAACTGTTCTAGTAGAAATTAATGGCACCATCTGAACTAGACTGGCAGAAAGTTAATTCATTATAGAAAACAACAAACTGGAATGATATGGCTTGCAATTTCGTTACAATCAAAAGGTAAATAAACTACTTTTGTGTTATCTCTAACCGTTTTCGAAATATTAATAGCTCTTTGACTTATCCTCATACCTACTATACAGCACGCAGTTTAAGTGACATCGCAGTTAGCTGCAGTAAAGGCGCCTTGTGTTAGAAATAATACCATTAATAGGAGGGCCAAGTTGTAGTGGGTAGGTGTCGAACTGAAGACAATAATTGCAAAATTGCACGTAAAATTGCATTTATTATTATTGTATCGTTACGAAATGTTTTTCAGTCAAAGTTATTAATATTTCGAAAACGGTTAGAGATATCACAAAAAGTGCTTTATATATTTTTATAACAAGAAATATTATAATCCGCCATTTTGATTTTTTTTTTAAAAAAACCGTTTTCTTGGCCACAACTTTTTGTTTAATGTTCAATTGTTTTTTCCTTGATGGTATTGAATTCCTCGGAAAAAACTCCATAACTTCTATTTATTAATTACGATTAGATTTTATCGCTTTTCTCCAAATTTTCAGTATTTTTCTCTGCGATTTCTGGTTTGAGGAATAAAAGCAACAGCTCCTCCATTGGTTAAAAATACCCCTCTGTTCTCATTCAAGTTGTGGTTTCACCTCGATCCAAACTTTTCCCCATCCACTACCTTCTTTCTTAATATTAAGTCTACTCTTTCCCCTTTGGTTTCCACCTACTCCCTTTTTCCAATCGCTCTTCCACTCCAACCATCGCTTTCACTCCTACCTTCGCTACATCTGCGTAGGTTTTCTTCCCTCTCTTTGTCCTGATCTCACACTTGCTCTCACTTATACTCTCGCCATCCATTTCCATTTCAGTTTCACTCATTGTCTATCTTCCTGCTCCCCTTTCTGTAGGTGCCACTGCCTTGCGAGCAATAGACTCTTGTTTCCTTTGTCGCTCTAGCTTTTTCAACAATTCCTTTTTCGCTCTCTTATTATCCTCACTTAAGTCATCTTTCTCTTTTCTCTTTTGTCTTCTCCATATCGTCCATCTAACTTCAATTTCTTTCATCCACTCTCATAATTTTCCTCTCTCATTTTCTTCCATCATTCTTTCTCATTTCAACTTTTTAAATTTCGACTTTTCTTTCTCCCTTTTCGTACAATTCTGTTTATCTTATTTTGCTTTCAGATCAGCTATTTATTGTCACCTCTGATTTTAACTGCGCCTCCGCCAATATTTTTTGCTTTATATGTAATTTTCACCGGCGACTCCGGCAAAACACCTATTTGTTTCACCCTCTAATTTTTTACGACGCCTCCGTCAAATATGTAACATTTTGCAAAAAATTAATAGGTGAGAACCAGGGACCAATTAACCTACATAAGTTCCTCAAGAAAATTTGTTAATTTTCAGTATTCTGGTACAATTATCGATGCATAAAAATAGAAAATCAGCGGAGGGCATGTCAAGTCGAGTGGTAGACACGAAAAGTGAGAAAAAAAAGGCAGAAAATTATCTGGTCGTGTCAAACTTATTTTTACTTTCTTATACCTAATATAAGTAAGTATAGTAATCGTCATTTCTTCGACCTCGAGATTTTGATTGATATATACGTTTTGAACCCTCCTGAATCCATTTTGACTATTTTCCGAATGTAAACTAATATATTTTACACATTTGGCCTCGTAATTGGGGTTAGGATAAAATTTAACAGTTTGACATTTGAAGGTCTAATTTAGTTACAAAAATGTCAATGTCAAAGAAGAAATTATTAAAATATATGACATGAATTATTGACAGTATCGAATGACGCTAATAATTAGGTATTTAAAAATTTTAATGGAACATTTCAAGGTACGCTGTTAAAATTTAATTGAGGTAAGTGAAGAATTAAATAGAATGATTTTTTACATCAGGATGACATATACTGGTATAAAAGTTATGTGCTGGCCTCCTCAGATATTTTATTTTCTTAACATCTAGTGATATATCATGTTATAAAAACATGCATACATATAGAAGGGGATAAACTATTGCCAGACCTAAATAAGTCTGTGCGTATGTGTAGAATATTTACATTGGAATTCTGCTATTATTTAAAGCTCAATTTCAGTGCTATGTATATGCAATGCGATAGAAATTCTAGGTCCAACATTCCGCCAGATCGCCACAAAAAGCTCAATACTTACGAGTTACATTGCATAATTTAATTTTTGTATGTAATATTTTTTTCGTAGAGGGTGACATCAATATAAAATTTCATATATAGTAGACATACAAAGGTACATTTATTTTGTTATCACAATTGTATGAACAAGACTGTTTTTTAGTATATTATGTAATAAACAATAATCATATCAATATGCTGAAAGTATAAAACATCAATATCAAAAAGCAAAGAATCCAATCGTATTTTACCAGTTCATCATCTTCTAAATAATCTTCACCATTGTCACAGAACCTTCCCTTCAACTCTTTCGTCATAATTATCGTCTTCTCCTTTTAAGCATATTCGACTGTTGTGTCAACGTCTGAAAAATTAATTTCAAGTTATTAAGTTTATGTTGCGAATTCATGTGTCAACCATGTGTCATTTAATTGTCAAGTTTGATTAACAACATCGTTTACAAAACGATACCATCGTTAGTCTCGTTCAAAACCAAATATACTTGTTTCTCATTTCTGTCCAGCTATACTCATGTAGCCGTAAATGAGTATGATTTCTTAAATGAGCATTTCCACACACATTAGTTACATAGTTGTTAATGCAATTGGGCTTCTGCTGGTGGTAAATAAATTAAAACACTATTGTTCATCCTATTGGGACAATAAACTACATGTTCGTGTATATATCTTCTATATTGATTTTACCCTAAAATATTTACACATTTCAGTACCAAGTAAAGGCTCGGTTTGTCATAGCCTCGGTGTGTCAGAGCCTTCAGCGACTTTATTTGAAACAGATTTAAAGAAGAATTTTTAAACAATAAGACTTAGAACACATAATAATGGGTACCCTCAAAATATAATCAACAATCTAATCTACGAAAAAAAAAAATAAGTCCTTATTAAAAGAACTTTACTCCACTGTTAACGAGAAAAAAGTTCAAACATACATTTCATTACCATATTCAGGGTCAACTTTCTTATTTAATTAGCAACACTTTTTTTTAAATTTAATATTAAACCATCATTTAGTTCTAACAAAAATATAGGCAGATATCCTTTGAATGCAAAAAAAAACTGATATCTCTAAAAAAGAAGTGGTGTATATCAGTTAGTTGCCCAGGATATAACGCCTCATATGTGGGTCAAACAGGTAGATCGTTCGGGGTAAGATGGAGAACATATTCACACAAAAACAACATTCCAACTTTCATAAATACCTAACAGTTTCTGGTCATACAATAACTGACGACCATCAACCCTAAAATATTACATATTTGTGGGAAAAGTAAAACTTAATCTATTAGATGCGCTAGAAATAAATTAAATAGGAATAAAAATTACAACATATTAAACGACCAAATAGATTTAAATAATTCTGGGTTATTAAACTTGTTCGGGTAATCTAATGCTGTTCGGCCCTCACGGCCAGATCCTGGAGAACAAGAACAGCCATCAGAAGACTCAAGAGACAGCCTCTCTTCTGGAAGAATGGGGCATCAAATGGAAAGTCCCCAGTCAACGCGGAGAAAAGCCAGACGATTCTCTTCAGGAAATACACAAGGAAACCCGCACAGGACACGTTTCTATTTTCGGCGAGGATATCCAATGGCACGATTCCGTCAAGTACTTTGGTGTAATCATGGACAAGGCCTTACATGGAGACAAGAACACAGAAGCCATCGTGGTAAAAGGCCAAGTGGACGAGAACTCTCGTCTACCCAATGGTAGGGAGAACAGAGCAGTCTCAATCTGAGGAATAAGCTTCTGTTAGTTAAAGCACTCATCAGACACAGTTGACCTACGCCTCCGTAGCATGGGGATACCAAGCGAAGACCTATCTGAAGAAGATCCAAGCCGTGGAAAACGTGGCCATCAGGACAGCGGTGGGCGCACCATGATACGTTAGAAACGCTGACATCTTCAGAGACCTAGAGTACACACCAGTCACTGAAATCATCTGAGATAGAGTGAAGAAACTGTACACCTTAGTCGAGGAGCATAGGAACCCGCTGATCAGGGAGGCCACCTCCTATGATCCGGCCGACGCATCAAGGCACAAGAGCCGAATACAGTTACTGGACAACGGGTAAGTATAACTAATCCTTTCCTTACAGATGGACTAACCCACGGAAGAGACATGACGCAACCAACCCACCTTCCCACAGACCTTGTGAGCACCGGTCAGTGAACCGACCGGTGTCCGTTGTCCCCCTGGTTTCGTGAAGGACGAAAGTGCTAAGAAAGCACGTAGGCCTTCACCTCCTAGAGCTACACAGTTCATCCTCAACTTGTCCGATGATCCAGATGACAATGTGTCAATTGACACTTTGTGTACTGGCAGTCATTCCCAAGTCACAGAATATCCGCACAGTCCCTGACAGACCGATGACTACCCCCCGGGGTGACAAGCCGGCGAAGGAAGAAGACGAAGTCAGAAGAGCGCCAGAAGAAGTTCTAGCCAGCAGGGTTCATCAGCCAGAACCCAGGAGGTTGGCCGAAATCTTCGTAAGCTAACCCGCCCTGCACAAGGCCGGTCCAGGTCTACAGCGATGACTATGGTAAAAAAGCAATAGTCCTGCCTGGCCCTAGCATCCGAGACCATCATCAAGCCAAAAGGATATTGGCGCGCGCCTAATGCTGTTAATAAAAATCACACCAAAATATAATTTACTATCTGGAAAAACCCCTACATTTAGACATAACATCTGTACAAAATTGAATTATACGATCAACCATAATGTGACCCATCCTTCTATTTAGTTCAGTTTATATTTAAATGAAAGTAAAATCTGTGTATAATTTAGTCTGAATAGGATGAAACTAGTTGTAAAAACAACAAATATAGTGAAAATTCGACAAGTATTAAAAAAGTGTTTCACAAAGTAACTTCATCTTCAATCAATTATTTGAAATATTAATGTGATACGCAGATGCAAAACGATCATAATAAAGCAGGAACATTTATTTGTTGATACAGAAAAAACAAAGTACTTGTTTTAGTTAAAATTGTTTTTACTGATGCAATATTAAGTTACGAAGGAAACAATTTCATTCAGTGTTAATGCAATATTACACTCCATGATTTAAGTTACGGATCATATATTCTAGCTGTCACTTTAACACGCAGCTGGATTATTTGTAATTCTATTGTTAAAATTATTTTTATCTTGATCAGTTGTTGTCACGCTATTATTTTTGGTCGCGACGTATACTTCCTATTTCTCCCAGAGTGTCTTTATGCCATTTATGATAACTAAATTAATGTATACGTATACATCTATAACCAATAATATAAGGTATATACATCTCTCAGTTAGTGTATTAAAACAATGTACTGTTTTCGAATCTGAAAAACAGATAAATATATTTAACGCAATTTTTAATAATAAATTTCTTTAACTATAGCAGAAATTAAGAAAAAATCTTTTAAAATATATTGAAATGTTTTTAATTGCCAACTCGTCAAATGTAAAAAACTTTTGCTACCAATATTGTACCTGTTTTAGATGCGGACATATCGAGGAATATCTTGCTTGGAAATCTGCAGAATCTTCATACTATATTTTCTCGTATAATTGAAGCTTAAATTGTCGAGTGTTCCTGTTTAGAGTTTCGAAATGGCTGAGAACAACAATAAGTCGACTTTTAAAATAAATTTTATACCCAATTCTTACTAGCGCAATAGCAGTGTATATAAATACCTACCTGAATGATTTGAACAACATCGAATACTATTGAAAATAGGTATTTGTTCCTAATAGAAAATCTTTTTAATCTTTATTTCTAGGGGCATGGTAGCCGAGTAGGTAAAGCGCTTATAGCTATTTACTCGGTACCGAATATCGATGGATTAGTTCTTTTAATTGCTTATTTTACGAAACCTCATAAAGTAGGTAGCCATAGAAAAAAAATCCATTATATCATATATTCACATAAAAAACTAAATAATCTAAGACAAAATAGTACCGATCATTTTCCTATTATTATTTTATTTTTGATAGGACTGACAAATATTAAACTAGTACTGTTACTAAAGACAACATTAAAAAATTTGTCAATTATACAAATTTAAAAAAAGATTTACAAGAAGACGACTGGCATGATATTTATGAACAAAATAATATATATTTAATTACTAATACATTTATTAATAAATCGAAACTATACCGGGTGCCTACGAAATTACTAGCAAGCATATAACTTCCCTGTAAAAAAAGATATCGATTTCAAATTTTGGAATGTTGTATGGTTGAATACGGTGCACAGTTTGATTGCTTCAAGATCTGATTTTCATTTCTGGTTTAACCGGAAACCGTATAGAATTTGTTATTTTTAATGGAACACCCTGTATATTATTCGAAATTTGGATTGCCCAGGAAATTGTAGGTCCAAAAAATGTAGCATATCCTATATCTATCTTTGACAGTTTTCGAGAAAATGGCGGTTGAAAATGTTATATCAATCATAAATTATTTCATTTTCATATAAAACAAATGAATGCAGGAACAAATCTGTTACGGTTATTTAAGTTTTTTGGTGAGTAAAATTTGATAGTCATAAAAATTTCATTTCCGGCTGAACCGGAAGTAGTACGAAAAGTGATTTTCAGGATCAAATTACTTCGATATTTTTAATGGAACACCCTGTCTTGAACCTTAAATTTACATTCTACTAACCTTTCTGGATATTTTTTGTTTCCCCTGTCTAAACTTAATAGTTTATGAGATATCGGCGACTGAATGTTCACCTGCACTAATATGTCACAAATCTGCTCAAAGCAGAAACATAAAATAAGTATCAAAAGTGAAACACTAAAAGTAATAGGTAGGTATGATTTATTTTAACCATAATTTAAATGTTCAAAATGTACACCGTTGACTTCTCGGCAAGAATTAATCCTTTCTTTAAATTCCCGAAGAACGTTTTCCATCTGAATTGGAGTAATAGAGTTTATCACTTGCATAATTCTATTTCTAGGGTCTTCTATGTTATGTGGTTGTGTCTTATACACATTTTCCTTGATATGGGCTGGAGATCTCGCCGGCCACCGTATAGGACCATTGGTACCTATCCAGCGATTATTAAATGTTTCACTTAAATAGTCGGTGACTACTCTGGCGTTATGGGGCGGTGCACCATCTTCTTGATAGAAGACATGTTCATGCTGCACAGGTAAAACTTCAATAAAATTTTGAATTTCGTTCTGTTGAAAATGTAGGTACCGGACCCCGTTTAAAGGTCCATCAAAAAATATTGGTCCTACAATGCGTGTTCCTATAACGCCCAGCCAAACGTTGATGTCGATTTTTTTCTTGGAAAGCCCCTCCTCTAAATAGATGGTTATTTTCAGTTGCCCAATATCTCGTATTGTTCCCGTTAAACATTCCCATGTTGGTAAATCGAGATTCATCCGAAAATACAATTCATGATTTTATATTTGGCTGATGACGCTCAGTTTCTAGATACCAATTGCAAAAATTCAATCTTCGTTGATAATCTCCCTCGTAAAGATGCTGATGGATTTGGTACTTAAAAGATTTGTACTTATGTTTATGTACAATCTCTCTAACACTTTCGGGAGATATCCCGATACTACTGGCAATTTGCCTTGTAGAACTTGTTGGATCAATCTCAACACAGGCCAGTGTGTTTATCTTTGCCTCCCCATTTACAATAAATGTGTTCTCATGTTCATTATCATTTTGCCTTTTTAAATGTTCTTTCAACCATGGAAAATATTGTGCACAAGGTTGGTCGCGTTCTAGATAACGTCGACCATACAATGCTCTGGCTTCCCTTCGGTTTTTCTTACCTCTCCATATACTTATAACATATCAATTTGATGTTCGCGCCTAAACACAGCCATTTTTAACAACCAGATAACACTTAAACACTTACTAAAAGGTAAATCAAGAAAAAAACGCAAAAATTAAATGACAACTATCGAGAGAAACTTTTAAATAATGCAGCAGTACTGTCAAAATATAAATGAAAATCGGTAAATAGTTCTTTTGTTTTACACAGCCCACTTGAATCAAAGTTCTGTTTAAACATTATTTTTTATTGTGTAGCCTTTGTGACAGTGCAGGTGAACATTCAGTCACCGATATCTTATAAACTATTAGGATAAGACAGGGGACACCAGAAACAAAAAATATGCAGAAAGGGTAGGTTTTTTTTTTTTTTTTTTTTTTTTTGTTGGGGAAATCCTCATGGACACCATGCGCTCAATCTCTATCACGTCATGGCCGTGTCGGACTTTTACCGACTAAAACCCCCAGCTTTCTCACGCTATGGGAGTCCTGGAATCGTCGCGAGGCGACATAACATCAGGAGCACCCGGCCGTCATTTACTTTCTCTTCCTGTTTCATCCCACTCCGTTATACCTTTAGATTACAATTTCGGCTTGCTCAATTTCTCTCTCATCAACCTTTTTCTTCTGTAGCACCTTTTTAACAAAACTGCATACCTTCCCCCAATTACTCGCGTCTCTAATCATCACGTTGATGATATTTTCTCTACCAATTCTGACGTCCAGTTCCTCTTGTAATTCCTGTCTCCATAGGGACCATCTATCGCAAATCAGTATTGTGTGTTCTGCAGTATCTATACCACCGCAGTACATGCATTTGTCATCTTGAGTTATTCCCATTCTTTTGGTGTAATATCTAAAGTACCCGTGTCCTGTCAAGAATTGCGTCACAAAAAAGTCTAACTTCTTGTGTTCGCATCTCACCCATGGGAGGAGGTCCTGGATTATTGCCTTTGTCCAGGCTGCCGTGTCTGTATGGTCCCTCCATATTTCCTGCCATTTTCTTAAGGTTGTCTCTCTCTCCCTGTTTTTCACCGCTGGTAACTGGGCATTTTCGATGTGATACAATCTATATCTTTCTTCAATAAGCAGAGATAACGGTGGAGTTCCTGTAACCACCTGTATGGCACTTGTCGATATTGTTCTGTACCCACTAGCGATTCTTAATAAGGCTTTTCTTTGAATACCCAAAAGCATTTTTTTATATTTTAGTACATTTATCGCCTGGTACCACACAGGCGCGCCGTATAAGACTACTGATTGGATAACTCCACATAGGATTGCCTGCTTTGGTCACTAGGTCCCCCTACGTTTGGTAGTAGCCGTGTAAGAGCCGCCATTTTCACTTGAGCTTTCTCGATAGTATATTTGACATGGTTTCCGAATGTCAGCCTATCATCTAAGATTACTCCCAAATATTTTAATTGTCTAGCAGGTGTTATTTTTTGTGCCCAGGATCTCAAAATGGATATGGTCTCTCTTACGTGGTCCCTTCAAGATAATCGCCTCAGTTTTTTGGGGGGCCAGAGCCAGTTCATTTCTCTCCATCCAAAAGTTTATTCTTGCCAACGACTCGTTTACCCGGAATACAAGTTCGCGGTCGTCTGCCGCTTCCACCATAATAGCTAAGTCGTCAGCATAGGCTATGCTGGTTGCTCCTTCCGTGAGGGGTAATGCGAGTACACGATCATATAGGATGTTCCAGAGGAGCGGTCCCAGCACCGACCCCTGTGGAACTCCCGCTGTCATCTCTATCGATTTGTACTTTGATACTACGATCTTTCTATTGGAGAAATAACTTTCCACTATGTTTATCAGGTATTGGGATACCTCTCTACTATAGAGTTCCTCCACTATCGTACTCCAAATCGCTGAATTAAAAGCGTTCTTTACATCCACAGCGATCACTGCAAACCATCTACTTTGGGTGCTTTTTGCGGAGTCTACTATCACGTTTATTGCTTGTATTGCTGAGCGTCCTTTTCTAAACCCGTACTGCCTCTCCGGAAAGCCCCCTTTCTGTTCTATTTCTGTTTCGATTCTTTCTTTAATTAGCCTTTCGTAGTATTTCCCGACCATGCTAAGCATACAAATTGGTCTAAAGAAGAAGGGGAGTCGATATTTTTCCCTTTCCATATCAGACAGACCGAGGCTATTTTCCACATTTCAGGGAATTCCTGGCTTACTAGTAAGCCATTTAAAATTTCCAGTAAAGTGAAAGGGATTACCTTCACTATTAATTTAACTGCCTCCGGCGATATACGATCCGGTCCTGGAGCTTTACCGGGTTTGATCTTCTCTGCCGCTTTAACCAATTCGTCTGCAGTGAAAGGTGGCACATCTTCTCGAGATTTTTCCCCTCTAATCCATGTATCCTCTTTCTCCGGGAAGAGTTGTTTTACAATCTCAGTTTTTCGATCTAGGGAAAGATTGAATGGCAAACTATGGCTACCGAGGTGTTTCATGACTATCTTATAGCCCGACCCCCATACGTCATTCTCCAGTTCACTACATAGGCTCTTCCAGTGTCCCCTTTTGGAGCGGGATATGAGCTTTTTAAGTTCTTTACAGGATTCCTTATATTGCGTTTGCAGAGCAGTTATTTCTTCATTTCCAAGAAGTGTTTCTTGCATTGGCTCTGGTAGTTTGTCTTCTCAACCGCAAGCATTTTTCACGCTGGTTTTCGATCTCCATGTTCCACCAATATGGTATTTTCCTTTCCCCATCGCGTATGGTAATCGTGCTTTCTCTTGTTGCCGTCCCTATCACTGTTATTAGGTCTTCCACGTTTTCTACCTCTCTAGCATTAAGTTCCCTTCTAATTGTTTCCTCAAATTTGCTTTTATCAAAAAGCGTTTGGATATTCTGCTGCATCTTTCCTACATTTTTCTGATGGTCTATCTCAAAGATTATATGATGATGAAAGGTTAGTGCCTCCCCTGAGAGTACTTTCCATCCCTTGACTTTTCTCGAAATATTTGTGGTCGCTCCAGTGACGTCGATATATGACTTGCTGTTTCCTCTTTCGAATGTCGGAGTTGTGCCTGTGTTAATAATAACCAGGTCCAATTCCTCTGCCCATTCGGCCACGTAGTCCCCTCTCACATCTGTAAAGGGGATCCCCAGAGGCTAGATTTAGCGTTTAAGTCTCCCGCAAATATCGCCTCCACCCCATCATCTCTAATTTGGACCATAATACTATCTATGTATTCCTTAAAAGCTTGGAGAGGAATATTTGGTGAGATGTAACAGCAGTAAAGATGCCAGTTGTCAAATGTAAGTTTTAGAAAACCTTTACCTTTCACCACCCTAGTGATACCAATATTTTTATTTCTAAGCTGTACTGTAACATCGTTTCTATTGTGTGACAGATATTTACGGTCTCTTGTCAAGTTAACATTTGGCTCGCTTATTATTATAAGGTCGACATTCTTTTCACATGCCTCAGCGTACGCGATATCATGTGCAGCGCGCGCGGCGCCAGATTGGTTTGTAATATTTTTTATTTTTTTTTATAGGGTATCTTTCCTTGCTTTTCTACTGCTGTTCCCTTGGTCTTTAATGAGTTTCCTGAAATAAGGGCTTTTTGTTGTGTCTGCGCGGTGTCCCTCTTCCTTGCACGTTATGCAGTAGGAGACTTTTAACTCACAGTCCTTTGCTTTATGGCCTCTTTTGCCGCAGTTTATACAAAGGTCGCTTTTGTCCGGGCCCGTGCACTCTGATGTTCTATGGCCGAAATCCAGGCATTTGTAACATCTTATGATGTTAACTCTACGACGAAGCCTGCAAAGCACTCATCCAATTTTAATTTTGCCTCTTTTCACCAACTCCGCGGCTATATCTTTCCTCATTTTGACCGTTGCGGTCTGGTTTCCGCTCCGATTTGGTCTGAGTGATATCACACTCAGCTGTTCCTCGGATACGCCTGCCCCACTTTTCACTATTTCCTTCTTTAATTCTTCCTCATTTATGTCCGCGTCTATGTCCGTTATGTGAAGGGTTGCGTCATTGGATTTTACAAATACTTCTGTATCCTTTGTTTTAGCTATAATTGTGTCCTTCAATGTATTGACAGAAAGGGTAGTAGAATGTAAATTTAAGGTTCAATACAGGGTGTTCCATTAAAAATATCGAAGTAACTTGAGCCTGAAAATCACTTTTCGTAGTACTTCCGGTTCAGCCGGAAATGAAATTTTTGTGCCTTTATCAAATTTTACTCACCAAAAAACTTAAATAACCGTAATGGATTTGTTCCTACATTCATTTGTTTTATGTGAAAATGAAATAATTTATGATTGATATAACATTTTCAACCGTCATTTTCTCGAAAACTGTCAAAGATAGATATACTGTAAGCTACATGTTTTGGATCTACAATTTCCTGGGCAATCTAAATTTCGAATAATATACAGGGTGATCTACCACGAGTGTGCCAAACTTCAGAAGCTGGTAATTTATCAAAAAATAAATGAACTTTCGTTAATCAACATATGTCCTAAATCGCATAATAAGGGAGCTACAACCCCTTGAAGGTGGTTGATGAATACCAATTTTTCGATTATAAGCCCGATATGGTGGTGACTAAAAAAATGAAATTTTCATGCATTACGACCCCGATGTAGGCGCATAAAAGTACAAATTTCGTAATTAACAGCTGGCTTTATTGAGGTAGTTTTGAGGGGTGAGGGGTAGTTTTTTACCCTAAAGTTTTTTTGACATCACTTCCGAAGCAAAACTTTTAAATAACATTATTTCCCATGCAATGACTCAGAAAAAGTATTTTTCAAAATTTCTGTCACTCCAGCCGTTTTTGAATAATTTGCGTTGAACGGCAATAAGGTTTTTCATGTGAAATATTCAAAACTTAATTCGATCAATCTTCAAATCAAGTGGCTTGAAGTCACCTATATTTAAAAACAATTGATATTTTTGATTTATAGTATTATGTCATTTACATTGCTTAAGTGTCATTTCTGATTCTAAATTATTTAAAAATAAAAAATAATAACAATGAATCAGTTTACTACTTATGAATATGTAAACCTTATTGCCGTTCAACGCAAATTATTCAAAAACGGCTGGTGTGACAGAAATTTTTGAAAAATACTTTTTTCTGAGTCATTGCATAGGAAATAATTTTATTTAAAAGTTTTGCTTCGGAAGTGATGTCAAAAAAAGTTTAGGGTAAAAAACTACCCTCACCCCTCAAAACTACCTCAGTAAAGCAAGCTGTTAATTACGAAATTTGTACTTTTATGCACCTACATCGGGGCCGTAATGCATGAAATTTCATTTCTTTAATCACCACCATATCGGACTTATAATCGAAAAATTGATATTCATCAACCCCCTTCAAGGGGTTGTAGCTCCCTTATTATGCGTTTTAAGACATATGTTGATTAATGAAAGTTCATTTATTTTTTGATAAATTACCAGCCTCTGAAGTTTGGCACACTCGTTGTAGATCACCCTGTACATATAGGGTGTTCTATTAAAAATAACGAATATTATACTGTTTCCGGTTAAACCGGAAATGAAAATCAGATCTTCAGGTAATCAAACTGTGCAACGTATTCAACCATACAACATTCTGAAATTTGAAATCGATATCTTTTTTTACAAGGAAGTTATAGGCTGGCTAGTAATATCGTAGGCACCCGGTATATAGAGAAAAATACTAAGCAAATAAAAATCAACAATAAATAAACAAAAAGATAAGAATGGATAACTTTAGGATTAATTAAATCCAGTAACACTGGAAATGAAATGTACCAACAATTACTAAAAGAACCAAATAACAAAGAGCTTGAACAACAATACAGAACATATAAAAATAAATTAACCACGCTAATAAAATATACTAAAGCAAACTATTATAAGGCACTTATTAATAAAAATAAAATTTCCTCAAAAAATGTATGGTCAACTGTAAACAATATTTACCAGAAAGCAAGACCTGAATCTAGTAAATAAAATAAAGTTAGAAGATGGTCGGATAATAACAAATAAAACATATATAGCTAACAATATGAATCAGCATTATAGTGACTTAGGTGAAAGATACGCGAATAAAAGCAATGCCTCAAATAACTTTAGTGAGGACGTCGAAATTTTGGAAAGCACAATATATTTATACCCATCCAATGAATTAGAAATAATAAATGTAATTAAAAAATTAAAACCAAAAAAATTACCAGAACACGACAATATACGTTAAGAAACTCTTAAAGAAATTTTCAATGAAATAGCTGGTCCACTTGCATACATAACAAATAAATGTTTTGATACAAGGTGCTTCCCGAAAATATTAAAAATTGCGTTTGTTAAACCTGTACATAAAGGTGGTGATTATTTTGAAATAATAAATTATAGACCAGTTTTCCTTATTTCTAGTATTGTCAAAATACTGGAGAGAATTTTAAAAACTAGAGTAGTATATTTTTTAAACAAACATAAATTAGTATGTGATAAACAGTATGGGTTTAGGGATGGGATATCAACAGAAGATGTGATATGCCATTTGACGTCTAAAATTAACAACGGTCTAAATTTAAAAAATCCCTACTCTTTGTATATTTGTGGACTTAGCTAAAGCTTTCGACACGGTGTGTCACAAAAAATCATTAGAAAAACTAAATCGATATGGATTAAGAGGTAATGTGTTTAATCTGCTAAAGAGCTAACTGGCTGACCAAAGGCAGTATGTAGATATAGGCGAAGCAGCCAGTGATCCAAAAATGGTAAAATATGGAGTTACACAAGGAACCGTATTAGGTCCGGTATTATTTATCTTTTATATTAATAGCCTCTTATCTATTAACATCGCAGGTACCATACTTAGTTTTGCAGATGATACCGTTATTTTATATAAAGCAAATTCTTGACTTGAGCTTAAAGGTATCGCTGAAAAGGATTTTAATTATATTAAATGCTAGTTTCAGAAGAACACACCTTAAATTGTATTATTTATGTATGTATTATTTACCATTTACGTCATATTCTAATAATTTGTCAAACATGGGATGACGAAAAATTGACCAAGACACTATTATACCCGAAGCTACCTCAATCAAATATCTTGGCAGTATACTTGATAGATATTTAAGATGTGATCTACAAATTAAAAATATAATAAGAAAAATTAGAGGTTTGTTTCCAAAATTCAAATATCTTAAAGATATTCTAGATATAGTTCATCTTAAAATTCCTTCATACGCCCTAGTTCAGTCTCAGCTTTCATATGGAATAATGGAATAGGGGAGTCACTTATCTAAAAAACTTAAATGTACTACAAAAATGGATTATTAAAATAATATTTGATAAAAACTCTCGTTACTCTAGTGACAGTTTATTTATCGAAAGTAGCTTCTTGGATATTAGGCAGCTATTCTTTTAAATATATTAGTAAATATGTTTAAAAATAAATCGAACATACACCAATCACACATATCTATGAAACAAAACATAAAACAAAATAGTTGTCATATGCCTAGCACTGGGGCAAAGAAATTACTTATACCTAGGCCCCAGGTTATATGATATTCTTCCATTGAAAATTAAAAATATAGATAATTTAAAACTGTTCAAAAGAAAATTAAAACAATGGATACTATAAACACTCCGGCATGTTTTTGAAAATATTGTAAATAAAAAAATATTTATTTAAGCTTACGAAGTATTGATGTCAGGAACTACATATTTTAATTATTCTCCACTTACCTGATTAACACTTACCCTGCTGACACCTACCATATTATGATATATTTACCAATTTACCAACCTTCCTTTTTTACATTTATATTAGTTGGCATGGTTTACTTGGATACATATTTTTTCCTTGAAATTATCTTTTTTTTTTAATTAGGTTTACTTTTCTTATTTAGATGTATTTCTTTAATTAAATGTATATACATAGTATATTACCCATAATATATTTTACATATTTGCTAAGTTTATGAAATTATTTTCTCCCCCGATCATGCACAAGCAGATGTTTACATCTACTTCAGTGATATACCCTTGTTTATTTAGAGTTATTATATATTACTTCAGTAATTATGTTTTGTAAATAAACAGTATTATTATTATTATTATAAGTTTAGATAGATGAAAAAGTTAAACTTATTTTAAAAAGTTATCATGGCCACTGATCATATTTAAAATCGAACCGCACTGAATTAACTAAATATTATCAAATTTGCTATAACCGCATACACAAATTTTTACTTGCAAAACTACTATAAATTACCATTATTAAATATGATTTGAACGAAACAACTACTCAGCGGGCAAATACCCCAACCTGCATTGGATTATACCTTCAAATCATGACAGATCGGTAGCCAATATCATTTGTCAATTCCTAACCAGACATAGACCGGTTTCGAACTTATTAGTTCTCCTCAGTATGCCATAGGTTATGGAACAGACAAATGATAGTGCCCAACCTGCTAGTCATATACTGACTAAGGTAAATTGAGTAGTGGTGAGAGGTATGTGAAACTTCTCATATGGTCCAAATGCTACTATCCGACCGACATCATAGATGTCTCTGTGGCGGATAGAAACTTGCGAGGCAAGTACCTAGAGTGGCGACCTCTAGCCCAGGTGGACTAAACTACTGTTATTAAATATGATTTGAACGGAACAACTACTCAGCCGGCAAATACCCTGACCTGCATTGGATAGAGACATCTATGATGTCGGTCGGATAGTAGCATTTGGACCACATGAGAAGTATCACATACCTCTCACCACTACTATAGATTACCACCCAATGTGTGGTTTACCGCCCAAAGTGTGGTTTACCGCACAAATTGGTAACCCTGGCTCGACTTATCCCGAGCTGGTCTGGTCTGGGTTCACATCTGGCCTGGTTGGGCCGAGCCGATTTTAAACTTAATTTAGTCGTTCCAGACCTGACCGCAAAAATTTCGAAATACCTCAATTCTACAGGGGTTAAGCTCATCGGTGCATGTATAGACACTGGTACCCCTAATCCGAATCTTCATTTTTCGTGGGGTAGAAATCTTTAATGTACTCACGTTTTAAATACACGGAATCCACAGTTTTACACTCTATTCGCGAGTAGGGTCGCTTATTCGCTATATCTCATCGACTTTCCCCAATTTTAACCCAGGTGGTCTGAGTGGAATGATACAGCAGTGTCCCTTCATCACACTATCCAGCTGATATACAATATATTATACAATACGATGTAAAATACTTCACAAATTACAATCTGAATTTCCATTACAGTATATCCATTTATTCGACACCTCTATTATTCAGCAGATAAATAAATGGTATTATCTTACACTAAGACAATTAATTATTTCACCTGGGAAAAAGATACGTTTTGTCATTTACATGATGGAGTTTTCTGGTACAGCTATCCTTAATGTTGATAGAGACTCTTTGCAAATTTAAAAAAAAAAGTAATACATTTAATAAATTCGTAGTCGGATTTGCCATTTAGTAACAATTTATAAGTACTTTCTTTTATAATTAATTAATGTAATGCAAAATTAGAGTAGACATATTCTTGTTAAGCTGACATAATAAAATAGGTACATTTCAAGGAAAAGGCATGAAATAGAGTTCCACCAAAGTAAGCATACTAAGTCTTACTATTTTAGATATATGAGGATTGAAGAATCAAGGTTAACTAAAATTGGCAGAGTTAATACAGCGAGAGGGCAATTAAATGAAATTGCTCATAAAACAAAAATTCTATTTTATTACGGTATAATTTTAATTTAAAAGGTAAAGTAAGACAAAGTTAAGGAACTTTGTATATAAACTTACATATTTATGTTTTATTAAAATATAAGCTGTCCAAAAAAACGGAGCAAGTCATAGCTCCATTATTTATTATCTCATTTCAATGAACAAAAAACAAATGAAATGATTCAATATATTACTCCGTATACTCCGTATAACGAACAAACAGAATTATGCCCCGCCCCATAAATTGCCCCAAATTCGAATGAAATTTTTCTGTTGGTCGTATTTTTAAAACCCATATCACAAGATATTCTTAACTTGATAGCTTCTTGACTGTGGAGATTCCAGTTATTTGTTGCAATTTGTTGTTTCTATTTGTTGTTATTCATATTTACTTAATAAATAGTGCTTTTTAGCACTAAACAAACATTTTTATTTATATTAAGGTATGCAATGAAAACGACTAATAGATAGATAGATAGATAGATAGATAGATAGATAGATAGATAGATAGATAGATAGACTCGTCACCATCAACGAAGGAACAGCTTACACCTTTAGGCGTGGTTCTACAGGATCAGTGGTGGACGTCACGTTTGCTACAGGTGATCTTGCGACCAAGGTGTCGGGTTGGGCGGTGCTGGAGTACATAACACTAAGTGATCACCAGTATATCCAATACGAGATAAAAGCGGAACAACAATTGAAGATCAACAAGGAGCAGCTGTCAGCGCATAACATGAAAGAGAAGAAGGACGGATGGGTGCCGCGCAAACTAGATAAGTTTGAACTTAGAAAGTTTCTAGACACCACTAAGCAACGCGGACACCTGCAACGCATCGCGCAGATAGGAGATTTGGGGATATTGGTAGATTTTGTAGTCAAGACCATCACGACAGCATGTAATAGGACCATGCCGAAGCGAAGGAACCACCCACAACAAAAAAGACCAGTCTATTGGTGGACGCCTGAGATTGCTGAACTACGAAAGAAATGCCTCACCGCGCGTCGAAAGATGCAGCGCGGTAGAAATACACCGCAAGAGCCAAACCTTAGCGAGGAATTCAAAGAGGCACGGAAGAAATTAAAGACGGCAATCAAGACCAGTAAAAGAAATTGCTGGACTGAACTATGCCGTTCTGTAGATGAGGACCCTTGGGGACTACCTTACAAGATAGTCATTAAAAAAAATGGCAGGAAGACAACAGATTCCTGGGATAAGGAACCCGGAGAGAGTGGGAAATATTGTAACGACCCTGTTCCCAAGGCATGCGAGGAGGCCTGCGCGTCCGTCCACCAACGACAACGCACAGATTGAACCCTTTACCGTTGAGGAGTTACGCGAAGCGGGAAAACGGCTTCGACCCGGAAAAGCCCCAGGCCCGGATTATATTCCCAATGAGGTGATTGCAGTAGTAGTGGAGGTGTGGCCAGAGCTCCTCCTGGAGGCTTTCAACATCAGCCTCCACACGGGAATTTTCCCAGAGAGATGGAAGCGACAGATCCTTGTTCTCTTAAGAAAAGGGGACAAGCCACTGGAAGATCCGTCGTCGTATCGACCAATCTGCCTCTTGGACACCATGGGGAAGCTTCTGGAACGGATGATTCTGCAGAGGCTCGAGGCGCATATCAAAGCAAATGGAGGACTGTCGCAGAGACAGTTTGGTTTTCAAAAAAGGACGGTCCACAGTGAATGCGATCACAAAAGTGGTTGACGCGGCGCAAACAGTGATGATTGGGCCATGGAACACCAGGGGATTTTGTGCGCTAGTCACTTTGGACATAAAAAAATGCTTTTAATTCGGCCAGATGGGAAGGAATTATGGAGGCACTGTCAGAACGGCGTACACCCGAGTATCTGTTGAGGATAATCGATAGCTACTTCTCAGACAGAACGCTTATCTACAACACGGAGAACGGAGACAAAGAGTATGAAGTAACAGCTGGGGTTCCTCAGGGATCGGTTCTCGGTCCGTTCCTGTGGAACATCATGTACGACGGGCTACTTAATCTAGACCTGCCAAGAGGATCGACAATCGTAGGATTCGCAGATGATGTGGCGGTTGTTGTGACCGCAAGGACGACAAGAACATTAGAGTTGCTGGCGAATGAAACCATCCGTCGAGCCAACATTTGGCTCACGGCCAATGGGTTAGAGTTGGCAGTGCACAAGACGGAGGCGGTACTCATTACGAACAAGCGGTCATTCACACCACCTATGATAGCTTTAGAGGACAAGACTGTACCGTGGAGTAAATCCGTAAAATACTTAGGTGTGCGGGTAGACGGACACCTCAGATATACGGAACACGTCTTAAAGACCGCAGATAACGCCGCATCTACGGCAGCTATGCTAGCACGGCTTATGCCAAATATCGGCGGCCCTAAGGAACGAAAGAGGAGACTACTAAACAGCGTTGTCCACTCAAAAATGCTTTACGGAGCGGAGGTTTGGGCGGGGGCATTAGAACGAGAAACGGTACGGCGTAGATTAGCGGCAGTGCAGAGACGTAGCGTCATTAGAGTTACGTCGGCCTTCAGGACTGTCTCAGAAGGAGCGGTGCTGGTGCTAGCCAGCACGCCACCGATCGACCTTATGGTCAGGGAGAGGCGAGAAGTTTACGAAGCTTGCAACGAGAGAAACGCAAGTAAAAAGGAGGCCAGAAAGTTGGCGCGACAGGGCCTCATGGAAAGGTGGCAGGCAAGATGGGATTCGAATACGGCGGGTCGGTGGACGCACCGTCTCATCCCCAACATTACAGAGTGGTACGATCGAGCCCATGGTGAAGTGAACTATCACATCACCCAGGCACTTACTGGCCACGGATGCTTCAACCAGTATCTGTACAGATTTAAGAAGACTGAGAGCGCTGCGTGTCTGCTGTGTGGTCACGTTTTTGGACGACGCTGAGCACGCAATCTTCGAGTGCTCTAAAACGGAAAGTGAGAGGTCCAAACTCTACGAGACACTTGGAGAGGAGTTGAGTGTGGAAGGCCTTGTTCCTGCCATGCTAAAAGACGAGAGAGCCTGGACGGCGGTCTCGGCCTACATTAAGGATATCATGGAGAGCAAAAGAAAGGTGGAACAGGCCGAAAAGGCCAACAGAGAGCGGGAAGCCCAGCTCCTGAACCCCTAATCTCGAAAAGAGGACGGGGATGTAGGGAAATGGCTGAATATGGACACCACCCCGAAGTAATGCGAGAGCGGTCCCAGGGTGGTGCTCCGGAGTCAGGGGCCACTTGTGGGTAGCTTGCTACTCCTACGCCCCCGCGAAAAAAAAAAAAAAAAAAAAAAAAAGATAGATAGATAGATAGATAGATCGTTTATTCCAATAGACTAAATTACAATAGTATAGGAAAAGTCAGAGATAGATACATTTCAGATGCATAAAACAATAAATATTGGAAATAAATCTAAAATAAAATAACAAATAAAATAACAAACAATATTGATTATATCTTATAACCGCACTTTATTTCAGAAATTAATACCAACAATTATTGCTCAAGGGGCTATTTCTCCACCAAAAAAACGGACATCCAGGCATTTTTCGGTTGAAGACAAAGGAATATATTTTGAACATTTATAAGACTTATGCTGGACCTGGAGTGGGTTTTAACCTTTGATGTGAAGATAACACTGACGTAGTTTTCCACGAAACACTAAAACACTATATACTGCACTCGACGCGCGTTTCGCCAACCAAATTGGCATCATCTGGAGAAGATTAAAAGTAACTTATGCTAACAATCTACCCTATTTATACCTAAACTATTATCACGGTTCACCGAACCGAAAGCGGGATATTTGGGATAGGCCCTTTGTCACTATTCATACTATTTTTATACTTTATGATTTTCAAGCTTTCAAATGCATCCAGCTGTCTAGTATTTGTGACATTCCCAATTAATTTTAAATTGCTAATATCTATTTTATGATTGTCCTAAACGCATGTTGGGCTACACTAGACTTATCTGTTTTACCATATTTGAGATGGGACATATGCTCTTTGAATCTAGTTTGAATTGATCGTCTAGTCTGTCCAACATATTCTTGATTACAGTCCTTATAGCTAGTTTTGTAAATCCCCGACTTTTCATTTGTTTCAATTTTGTCTTTTGGATTGCCTAAAAGTTGTTGTAGTTTGTTTCCCGATGAATGAACCACTGTCATATCTGCATCTTTAAAAATCTTACCAATACCACGGATGAATCGAAGTTCGAATGGAATCGATACAAATTTCGGGTTTTCTCTTTCATTTTGAAAGGTCGATGAATTTCGAAGCAACTCTTTAAACTTTTGTTTCCTAATTATTTTATAAATTAAACTTACATTACTCGCAGCTATATTCTTATCAATGCTTTTTCTTTTTCAAACCTCTCCTTATTGAGGGGGCAGCTTAATAGACGATGGACTGGAAAATTAAAACTCGCTATTTTGTGTTGAGCACAATGGTGAGAGTCCTTAGAGGACTGATATCTTTTCTGTATATGTCAAATTATAACTTATTTTCACTGTTTCTAATTATTAATACATCTAAAAATGGTAGTTGTCCAGAGTTTTCAGTTTCATATGTGAATTTAACTGACGCGAAATGACTGTTTAATTTAGATACAAAGTTATCAATATCAGCGAATTTTGTATCGAACACTTCAAAAATATCATCCACATACCTAAGCCAAACCCTGGCAAAATTCTCGAATTTTTCTTTTGCTTCTGTCTCGAGTCTGTTCATGAAGAGACTGGCAATGAATGGTGACAAAGTTACCTATTGCTATTCCTTCATGTTGTTCGAAGAAATTATCGTTGAATCGAAAACAATTTTGTTTCATGCAAAGTTTAGTGAGTTTAAGATATTATTTTACTACATCTTGACTGAGATTGTTTAATTCAAGTAGATTCTTAAGGTAGTCCAAGGTCTGTGGTATCGGAACACTTGGAAACAATGAAGAAACGTTAAAGATCAAAATTTCACCTTCTTGCAACTGAAAATTTTTCACCTTATTGATGAAATCGTTGGAATTAATCACAAAGAAACTAGGTGGTCCTATAGATAAATTTTCGAACTCTTCTGTTAACCATTTTGATAGATGGTAAGTAGGAAATCCGATTGCTGAAACAATAGTACGTACCGACTTTCCTGGTTTATGTATCTTCGGCAAGCAGTACAATCTAGGTAGTTTGGGTTAGATATATGTAACTTCCTATTTACAGCTGGAGTAATAAGGTTGTTGCAGGATTTAAGTACATTTCTTACTTCAGTAACCATTTTTGGTAATGGATTTCTAGAAAGTTTTTTATAAGGACCATTACTAATCAGATGGTCTACCCTTTCATATTATTCCTCTTTATCTAAAATAACAACCTTATTGCCCTTATCAGCTTTTAAATAAAAACAATCTTTTTCACGTAACCGTTAGATAAATTTTCTGTCTTTTGTAGATTTTGACTTTTTATTTACTTTAGTGACAATATTTGTCGAGATATGATTTCTACAAGCTTCTCTGACAAATCCTTTAGAGGAATCAGGAAGGTATTGAATCGAACTTTCAACACTTGCTACAATCTCATCTAAAATGCCGTCAGAGGCAGGTAGCAAAATTGAATCCCTTGTTAAGGATATTAATTTCTTCTTTATCAAATGACTGTGAGGAATGATTTTCTACAGTGCTGAGAACTTTTTAAGGAATACTTTTTTTTGACGTACTACTGATTTAATCTTTTAAGTTTTTTATTTTGTGACGACATTTTCTTAATAAATTTCGCGTTAATTGATATAAACAACCGGGATAAATCTAGGGGAGAAGTCATCGAATTTGTTGCAAAAGCATCAGGTAATTTTAATTTTTGTATTTTATGTGGTTGCTCATCAGTGCATCGAAGTATATTTTAACTATTAAAAAATATTTTTAGATTATTTATTTTAATTATACTTTATGTTTATATTATTATGTATATAATTTAGGTGTGTGTGCTGCAAGTGTTTACAACATTCTTCGTAAATATAAAAAAACACACCAACTTCATTCATCGAAAGTTTACCACAGACAACGTTTCCTACGAGAGATCAGGAAATACCAGGAAGAAAGCAGGAAACTGTACTTCTTAAATGAAACGTGGGTGAATGCTGGCCATATTGTATGTAAAGTATGGAAGGACACAACAATCTTAACTTCAAGGCAGGCTTTCATCCAAGGATTAACGACGCGGTTAAAGGATCCATCAGGTAAGGAAAGTCGTCTTATAGTCCTCCATATGGGATCCGAGGACGGTTTCGTTAAGGATGATTTACTATGCTTCGAATCAAAGAAAACTGGAGATTGCCATGAAGAAATGACTGGTGAGATTTTCGAAAATTGGTTCACTCACATTTTGGGATGCTTAAATGAACATTCTGTGGTTGTGGTGGACAACGCTTCCTATCACAGCCGAAAAATGGAAAATCCCGAATACTGGTACGAAGAAAACGGACATACCTGATTAACAAGTGAGTCAATTATTTACAAAACAGACATGGTGAGAGATGAACTCCTGGATCTTGTCAGACAGGCCGTCATTACGCCTAAATATGTGGTCGATGAGATGGCAAAACAACAGAATCGTACGGTTTTGCGATTGCCCCCATATCATTGTGAGTTTAATCCTATTGAATTAATACAGGAGCAAATAAAAGGGGAAGAAGTCGTGAGGAAAAATAGTACGTTCAAAATAAAAGACCTTCACCCATTATTTGAATAAACTATTGGAAATGTCTCTGCTGACAATTGGAAGAATGCCATTCGTCATGCGCAAGGTCAAGAGGAAAAATGTGGCAGCTTGACATTGTAATGGACATCGTAGTAGAGCCACTGAACATTTATGTGGGGGATGACTCTTCTTCATCCGAATCTGACTCGGACTAAGGCCGAGTTGTATCTAATGGCTTTCGAATGGATTAATCGAAGATATTGTTATTATATTTGATAAATATCCATGAAATAATTGGAACATAATTGACAGGCCTTAACTCGAAATTGGACGATGATATACTGCAAGTAATTTAAATTTTAATAGCATTTTATTTATAATATAAAAAAACGTTTTTATTTCAGAAATCCATATTGCTACTGATGGCTCAATAGATGTCGAGTACGTAGTAATAGTGGTCGAGGTATAATATTTATCTTCATACAGGATGCAGTATGTACATTTTTTATTGTTTAAGTTTACTCCATTTATATTGTCTTATAAACGAACCTGAATATGATATGTATAACATGTATAGCTTTTATTGTTATTTTATTTAAATTTTAGGACACAATGTTACTTATTTAATATTTATTTTCATACAGGGTGCAGTGTGCAAATTTTTTTTATGGTTCGTGTTTACTTCATTTATATTTTTTTAAATGTAGACTGATCTCTCGTAAGTTTATTCTTGGTTCTTCTTACGAGCAGTAATCGAACATTATTAACCCTCTATTGCATGATTTAATTTCTCTTATTTTTTTAACATTACCGAAAAAAAATTTTGTAAGGTATTATATTTAAAGGTTTAAATAAAACATATAAAATATTCCAAGACAAACTTCTTATTTAAAATTAAGAAAAATATGTTCACAGTTGGGCACAGTACGCTTATAAGCTGCACTTTAATACATATTTAATTTGTATGAAACTATAAAGCAATAGATTTTCGCATAAAAGCACAGGTGTCCTTTACATTTTTGACAGGTAATTGCTTTTACCCTTGCATCCCACTTTTTTACGGGCATAACATCAGCAACTTGATCAACTGGTATATTAGCGGACCAATATCACCTTGCATTTCGCTGTTTATAATTGACATCCATATGAGGATACCCAAGGATCTTTCTAACTCTTCCTTCGATAAATGCAGTGGCTTGTTAGTCCGTATCTGAGTACTGATTAAAACTGTTTGATAAAAAATACTATCTAAAAAGATGACCAAAGAAAAACTTTTTAAATTTTATAAGGAGTTGTCAACTGTAGAACTTCTGGGGGAAGTAATTTCCTTTTGCATTGGTATTCTTCCATTTGACTTCAGATGCTTTACTTGTCGAGGGCATATTAGGTAGTAGGCCAACTAAAGGTACTTCATCATCACTACTATAACTAGTTCTTCATGAACTCATCAATATCATCTTCCAAAATGGAATCCTTGCTGTCAGAAGGAAGATCTTTTATGTGCGTTGAGTTTTTCTATAAAAGACTTTGAGAATCAGTGTACTAAATTCCCCTAGGTCAATATCCATAATGAACATCTAAAAATAGTAAACACCTAAAATCTACTGTTCTCCAATCGGGAACATATGTATTTGCCAAAAAAAATAATTACATGCCTTCACAAATACATATTACCAGGCCATTCTACACGACAAACAGATACTGAGAGGTTACACTAATATTTTTATAAAACAGAGCTTACCTATATTGCCATTTATAAAAATTATCGAAAACACGTCTAAATTGCAACAGCTGATCATTAGGTTATTTCACAGAATACATTATTTCAATTCTGTCACAGTGCCGCATTCTGTTGGTCGACAATTGAACATTATAATGGATAAAAATGGCATACGAATAGTCCTGGTGTAAAAACATCATAATTATCTTGTATCTAAAAAAGATATTTTTATCCTACAAACCTTCTTATTAATATAGTCCTGGTGTATAATTATCTTGAATCTAAAAAAAATTTGTTATATCCTACAAACCTCTGTAATAAAATAAATCCTACCAGTTATATGAAATGCGCCATCGTGGTGGATTTACTTTCCAATAATATTTGCATTTTCTATGATGTTATATAACTATTCGTCTTTTTTTTAATAAATAATTTTAACCCCTCACCTAACCTAACCTAATTATTTTAATTCTCCAAAAAACAAAAAATTATTTGTAGTGTATGAAACGGGGTTTTGCAACCGGAAATTCAATAGGCTCCTCCCTAATTCTATTTGTTCATTAAACGGACTATAGCAATTAGTGTAAGCAAAATACCATTAGCGTTAACATTTTTAGAAGGGCAATAGTCAACTTTTTTTAATTAATTTTTGTAGAGGATTTTGTATGAATTTATTAATATATAAAAAAAAATCTTCTACAGAAAAATATTGACACTAATAGTATTTGGTTGTGTTAATTTTTATGAATCATTTCATTTGTTTGTTTGCCATTGAAATCGGATGATAAATAAGAGAACTATGACTTGCTCCGTTTTTTTTTGATACAGTTGCGCAACGTAGAAACATGAATCTCTTTTTGTTAGGTAGATAGAACCTTAAAAAAATGTTACTATATGAACATATATTTCCTCATTCACTTTAGGAAATGTGAAGTTCAACTTCGAACTATGGTTTTTTGATAACGTCTAAATTTACTTATTAATTTGAATATCTTTCCTTGCTGACATTTTGCTATCTTTACAGAAAATGTACTTTACACAAAAACAGTAGATTTTGCTTAACTACCATGGCCTACGTAATTAAAAATAAAACAAAAGTACACCAAAAATTTTCCTTTCGGATAACCAGGGATGATCCCTCAAATTGCAAAAAAAAATCTAAAATTTGAGGTCCATATCACCAATTGTGAACTCAGTCGGGGGACACACTCTATATGTATATTTTTTTGCTCTGATGTTATATATTTTTACGAGCTTCACTATTTATTATTGTTTTCTGTTTTCATTCTTTGTTGTGATATAGGTTTTTTTAATATTCAGTTATTGTTCTGTTTTGTATAGTAATTATTGTTATATATTTTTTTATATTCTTAACTGTTTTAAAAACTAACAGTGTTTTTGTTGCGTTTTATTTAGTTTAATTTTTTTTTTAATTTTTGGCCATTTTTAATTATTTTATATATTTTCATAAGGTAATAATTATTTTAATCAGTGCTTACTTTGATATGATACATATATTTATATTGTAAGTGATTCGCCTTTCTCTTATTTATTCACCTGCTTCCTATATGCAACGACTCTGGCAAAACAAGTTAGATCACGGCAACTCGTAAGTTCGTCTGTTTACGATCTGTCTGCTAATCAGAACTAGCGAATAGCCACCGCTTAATACCCTACCACAATTTTAATATGTTGGGCCTGCAGCTCACTAGTAAACAGTGAAGTAAACACTCATTTTACAAGACAAACTGATTGCGGCTACACTGAATAGTGTACGGATTTGCCTATTCATAAATACGTTTTCAAGGTAAAAGCTACTACTTTATGCGCGTAGAGAAATCATCAATTAGTAATAAAAACAAGAAAGTGATTTCCTTGCGGGACAACTGAGTAACTCGATTAAAGGCTTTACGAAAATCGATGTAAACACTATCAGCTTGCTCGCCATCTTCAATAAAATTTACAATGAAATTGATGAGCAACAACAAGTTTGTTTCTGCACTACGAATAGGATAAAAACCATATTGTTCCTAGGAAATAATATTTTTAAAATTTAGAAGAAGGCAATTAGTTATTATGGATTTAAAAACTTTACGCGGTAATATATCAGAGGCAACTCTGAAATTGACGTCATTTATTGCTACCTCCCGATCTCTAGTTTCACTCATATTTCTTATTTTTACGAAAACTACAATCAAACGCAATAAACATTTGTGACAGTAGGCATGGTAGCAGAGTGCTTATAGCTACTTACTCGGTACCGAAAATTGAAGGCCAATTCCATCCTGGAGCAAGTTAGAAATTTCAAATGTAATTTGTTTCGGATTAAGATGGGAGAGGAAATTGTCGATGTCCTAAATATGGTTCGAACTCTATAATAAACTGTAGGGTCTTGTCTCTCTCTACCCAACCCAAAATTCTAGGGTTTTCCGGGATTTACTTCGGTGACTTGAGAGGCTGTGAAGAAAACATTTTAATAAAACATTTTTAAGCACCTCAAGAATAGTCAACTGTACATTGACTACTTATGGTATTACATATAGATATACAGGAGTCGGTATTTTTTTATTATATTACTTAATTTAGTGATCCAAAAAAAATTTTGACTAAAGCCTATGTAGTGGGTGATGGGATCAAAGTTGTTAATTTCAATAACCAATTTTCAATTTGTCGACGTTTCGTTATAATAATTATAATAATAAATGAAACGTCGACAAATTGAAAATTGGTTTTTGAAATTAACAATTTTGATCCCATCACCCACTACATGGCTTTAGTCAAAATTTTTTATAATCTAGTTTGCTTGGTTCATTAATAGTACTAAATATGTCAATAATAAACCTGAATGCATAATACAGAATACATCTGGAATAGCTTCTTAGAATAAAGCTTAATTCAGATTCACCATAATATTCAAACATCCTAAACAATTATTTTGGAAGTAAATATTTCATTTTATTAGTCAAACATTATACCAGTGTGCTAAATTTAAACTGCCATAGGCAAAATTAATCAAATTAGCATATTTCATAAGAGGAACATATACAATATAAAATGAAATATATGCAAAGTCTCCATGATATAATTATTCCTGAAATAAATGGTCACTTTGGAGACACTCCAGATAGACTCCCATTTATATGTAAATAATGTATAAATTAGCCTTTGTGAAATTTACATTTAAGCACTGATGCAAACCTGGGTATCAAAATAAATTAATTAATTCCTAATCTAAGAGCATAACATGCGTGAAAATAATTTAAAATTTATTTCCATTAAGCATACACGCAGAAATTTTCGACGTTAAAACATCCAGCATGAAACCCTCCATACGGGTATTTTATCACATTGTCAAATTTAAAAAATAATCGTTCTGCAAATATCACTTTGTTATTAGTCGAAACAAAATGTTAACTCGTAAAAGGAAAACATTATGTTCGATGAGTACAACTTGTTTATATAACAGGGGTGATATAAAAAGGCTCGTTTTTTTCTCACACAATTATATGAACCACTAGCTTCAAGATCAATCTGAGTTTATCTTCAGATTAATAATTATAACATAAGATTTGTCTAAATTGTTATTATTAACCAGAAGATGAGGTCATACCTTGAAACTAGTCGCTTCCTTTTTGAAAATATAATTGTGTGAGAAAAAAATATATCACACACTGTCATATACCATGACTTCTCACATGGCATCTTCGTCGAGAATTATACTTTGGTTGTCGTTATTTATCAACTGTGAGGAACGCCAAATAAAAAAAGAACAAGATAAAAAAAAAAGAAAAATACCAGAATATAGTTACGTGTTTGCTTTCCCCACAAATATTTAAAACCATGGATTCATTGATTGTAACTTCTGGAAGCACTTATTCACTACATCTTCAACGAATATAATAATTAACATTAACTTAATTAATAACTTAACCACAACCACCATTAAACACTTTGAAATCGCTTCTTTACTCTTTAACATATTTCATTTTACAAGGACAATAGCAAATCAGTACTGAGCTTCTTGACTCACTGTATGCCTTATACATGGTGTTACTAAAAACATGCAGCAACACTCAGCTGGAGATTCACAATCCAAAAATAACACAAAGTTCCTAAAAACACGAGTCCAGAAATTCTTTGTTACTAAGATACAGGGTGTTAAAAGTTACAAAAATATAAATAAAAACTAAGTACAGGATTATTAATTATATTTTGACTCCCCCCTTAACTCCTTTGCTTTTAGAGTTCTAAAAAAAGTTAAATACAAAGGGTGTAGAGTTTCATCTATATTTTTAAAACACAACTGAAAAAACAATTGCCTGCATAGGTTACGTGATATAAAAATGAAGGAGATTTTTTAAATAGAACATCCTGTATATTTTTACATTTTCTGTTGTATTTTTTCCTCTGATTTCAAATATACAAAGTTTAAAGCTATAATATTTTTTGACATATCAAATATTAAGTATGCTCCAAAGATGCATGTAAGTATTTTATGGTTACTGATAGAAACGCAGTTATTATTTACTACGCAGTAGGCTCTGCCTGATGATAGTATGACAACATTGTTATTGTTTGACATTTCGTATTATTATTTCCTTTATGCATATTTGCATATATGGAGCATACTTAATATCCCATATGTCATAAATTATTACAGCTGGATCTTTCAAACCTTATACCTGTCAAATTAGAGAAAAAAAGATCTAAAAAAAAATGTAAAAAGGGTATTTAATTTAAAAAAATCACCTCTATTTTAAATCGTGTGACCCAAGCAGGCAAATGTCTTTTAGTTGTATTTTAAAAAATTATAAGTTGCGGCCTTAATCACTTTTGTATTTAACTTTTTTTATAACTCTAAAAACAACGGAGTCAAGGGGATGGTCAAAATATAATGAAATAGCAACTGCAAAATTGAATTCAAAAATAGGTGACAAAAGATGAGATTTATTATACTGAGAGTAGATCATAATCTGTCATACATTTTACGTCAAAACATATTTGTTATTTTTCTCGTAGCATAAAATAATGTTAGGTACCAAAAATATGCATGAATGCACATTTTGTCAATTTTCTCAAAAACAGTTCATTCAGTCTAAAATCCCAAGAGACAGTTCTTGTTTAGATAGAAGGAATAATTTAGAAAAAGCTATGGAATTAACAAAATACACTGGCGTAGAATATTCTTGTACAATAATATTGCTGCTATTTCCCATACGCACGCCCCTGATGAAAATAAATAAAATTCATTGAAGAAAAAAATTACTTTTATGCAGTACATACTTACCCCAAGTTTCAATACAATATCTCCAAGCAGTTTTTAAATTTTTAAGAAAAGCGATATTTTTTTTTCTAACATTTAATACCCTGTATCTCATTAACGAAACGTTTCCAGATTCAAGTTTATAGGAACATTTTCTATTATATTTGGATTATAAATCTCCAGCTCGAAACACTGTGTATATTTATCTATATACAGTTCTTGAATATTCTTGACCCTTCTAGAACAATTCTAAATCCTCCTATATAAATCCAGACTACCCTATCTATTTAGTTTAAGTTTTAGTTCCGCTCTGGGCATATTTTGGACTTACCATAGTCCATTGGCATAACGATATCTAAAATGACATATAGACACTTTCATTCTTGAAAATTTTCTACTTGTTTCTTTAATTGGTGACATTACTCCTATAACTAATCTCTGAATATAACACTCAGTCTTAAATTTTTATTTCTAACACTAACACCTGCTCATGAAAAAATTGTGTACCTGTTTGTTTCAAAAATGCAGGTAGGACAGTGCAAATATTCTAAGACTGCAGTTAGTTTTAATGACCATATCAAAGACTATAATAATAATAGTAATAATTTATTGGTGCTATAATACAGAAGTATTTACACAGGTCAGTGGCAACAATACGATATAATAAAATATAAATAAAATAATATATATGTATATATAACTATGTATAAGTAAAATGACGTATAACATAAACACAATTTAAGTGAAGAATGCGCAATAAAATAAGAGTGGAAGAAAATAATAATTTGTGTAATCATTATATGGTGGAAATTAGGGTTAACACATGTTGTTTATATTTGAAGAAAGAAATTCTTCAAGATTATAAAAAGCACTGGCTATTAAATAAGCTCTTACAGTATTTTTAATGATTTAAATTCAAGTTCTTTAACTTTTGCTGGTAAATAATTAAAAAACTTTGAAGCATAATAATTAGATCCATTACGAGTTATTGAAAGTCTTAAAAGTTCTGACAAATGTTGTTACTATCTCTCGTAGGATAACTGTGCACATTATTATGTGATGTATAGCTTGAGGCATGTTCCTTAATATATAGTAAACATTGCAAAATATATGTACTTGGCAAAGTTAATATCTTTAAGTTTTTGAAAGCTTGTCTACAGTCGTCTCTGTAATTTAGGCCAAATAAAATCCTTACAGCTTTTGTTTGCAAGGCAAAAACACTAGCGCTGTGAGTGGAATGTCCCTAAATCAATATAGCGTATGATAATGTGGAATGAATAAGACCATGATAGGCTGTAATTAGTGTCTTCTGAGAAACGATATTTACAAGGTTTCTTAATAGGTATATACTAACCGAGACTTTATTGCAAACAAAATGTGCATGTTGTTCCCACGATAGTATCTTATCGAGGTACCCTCCAAGAAATTTAATACTGTCTTTGTCATTTAACTCGGTGTTGTTTCTTACAATAAAGACCAGTTTTTCAGTTTTCGACTTATTTAAGCTAAGTTGGTTTGCGGCAAACCAGTTTTGGGTCTCTAACAATGTTCCATTCATATTAGTACATAATGTGTCAATATTTTTATGCGACTGAATGATGGTTGTATCATCTGCAAAGATAACGAAATGAGAGGAAGATATGCTTGATAAATCGTTAATATATATTAGGAATAGGATAGGCCCCAATACGGAACCCTGAGGTACTCCATGATCCATACTTAGTGTGCTGGAATTTGTATTTTTTGTATGTAACATATTGGCATCTATTTGTCAAATATGACTGTATCAAATGTCTACTATTTATATGGAGGTTATGAAAACCTAATTATTCATCTATCAAGATCTGATGTGAGACACAGTCAAAACCCTTAGAAATATCCAAAAACTGGGCATATACATGTTCACCAGACTCAAAACCATTATTTATTAATTCGGTTAACTTGTTTATGGCTAATTTTGTGGACGATTTAGCTCTAAAACCAAACTGACTAGAACTAAATAAGTTATTTGACTCAAAGTAATAAGATAACTGAATTTTTAACAATGTTTCAAATATTTTCGAAAATAAAGGTAGAATTGAAATTGGACGGAAGTTTTCAACCTCATTTATAGATTCCTTTTTGTGTAGTGGTATAACTTTAGAAAGTTTGAGAATATTTGGAAATGTGCCTGTTCGCATGCAAATATTTATTAAGTTAATTAACGAGATTAATATTATGAATCTAACTGCATATAATATTTTTGTGTTTAATGAATAAGCATCATTTAACTTAGTCTTTTTTAGATTAGTTATAATATCGTTTATCTCATTGTATGTGACCTCTCTAAAACAAAAATGAGATTGAACAGTTTGTGATTGTTTATCTAAAGAGTAGTCATTACTTTTATCTATGGTTGGTAATTTTTTCACTATGTTATTAGCGATGTTTACGAAATGTACATTAAACTCTTCAGCTGATATGTCGGATATATTTTCTTGATGTTTTTTACTGCTGTTTATGATTTGCCACATAGCCTTTTGTGTATTAGCTGAGTCGGTAATATATTTATCGTTTGCTTCTTTTTTTGTTTTAGACAGATCTAATCTATAATTTATTTTGGTCGTTTTTATTAAGTTCTTCAAGCCCTCACTGGGATTTCGTTTATAAACATCCTCTAAGAAATGCAAAGTATTCCTTTTTAGCCGTAAGGTGTCATTAAACCAATTAATTTTAGGCGGACCCCTACCAATTATTAACTTAAATTTTTCGGGAAATAATTTCTCGATAGCTGCGATTATAGACAAATCTTTGAGA
>JANEYF010004520.1:0-90300 GCA_029963845.1 Rhamnusium bicolor
CATTTTGGAGATCATTTGGGTCAAAACTATAAAACAATTGCATGTCATCTGCATACATTTGTATCTTACAATAGTTTAAAAATGTTGGAAAAGAAAATGTGTAAATTTTAAAAAGAACGGGTCCTAATATAGAACCTTGGAGCACTCCACATGAGATATCTATAGAATTGGAATATTTTTTTAAAAATAATCTTTTGTTGTCGTCGAATTAAATAATCATTAATAAAATGTACAGCATTTTTATCAAATCCAATGAATTTTAAAATTTGTAGTAAGATATTATGTTGAATAGTATCTAAGGCTTTTGAGTAGTCGAGCAACACCAAAATAGAACATAAATTAGAGTCAGTTGAGCTAAGCAAATAATCTGTAATATTTAGTAATGCAGTAGCACAGCTATGCCCCTCTCTAAATCCAGACTGCTCTTCTGGAAGTATTTTATTAGTACTTAAATGGTCAGTAATTTGAGCTTTATATATTCAATAATTTTATATAAGACAGCAAAATGCTTATCGGTCTTAAATAATAGAAATCTTTGGGATTGATGGTGCCATGCCATGGGATAAACCGAATTTTTTAAACAAAAATTCACAATATGGCAAATGTATTTTAAAATAAAAGGACAACATAAGATAATAAAATCAATGTGCATACCATCTGACCCAACTGCTTTAGATTTTATATTGAACAAGTATTTACATATGTCCATTTCAGTGACAGTTTTAAATGTAAGAACAGAAGTTACATTTTTTTTATTATAATAATTAAAATTATCAGATGTGTTATTTTTTTATATAAAGTTTATAAAATGATTATTTATTAAGTCCACATGTGCGAGATCAGAAGGAAGATTTGTAATTTGTTCTTTATTGTAAATATTAAGTTGTTTTATTTTTCTCCAAGTAGCATTCACATCATTTTTCGAAAATCGCAAGACAATTTTTTTCTCTTATGGAGCTAGTTGTAAAGTTTTTTAAGTCTTTGTAATTTTGCCAGCTTTGTGGAGTTTTATTTTGTTTATATTTTTGTAATGCTTTGTTTTTTATTTTAATTAATTCCTTTATGTAATCGGTAATCTATGGCTTATATGGTTTTTTAAAAACGCAGGTTTTAAGAGGTGCATGTAAGTCCATCAAAACAGTGATATTCTCATTTAAAAAATTTACTTTAAAGTCTATGTTATCCAAATCATAAATATTATCCCATGGTATGGATTGTAAATATACAGAGCTGATCCTTATCAATATTTTTTATATTTCTGTAAGTAATTGGTGTCATTCCCCTGGTCGTCAACTCGTTACTATTAATATGAACATAAATTAATTCATGATCTGCAATATCAGACACTGAAGTGGTACCACATTCACAATGTAAATCTTCTGATATGAGAATACAATTTATCAAAGTGAGGCTGTTAGCAGTTATTCTTGTAGGAGTGATAATTATTTATTTTAAACCCAAACTATCTGATATTATAAAAATTTAAGACATTAAGAGAATTTAAATCTAATAAATTTATGTTAAAGTCACCAAGACAGATAATTTGATCAGATATTGGAATTAAAATTAGAATATTTTCTAAATTATTCATAAACTCATTACAGTTATAATTAGGAGGCATATATATGCAACCTATGGAAAATTTTGTCTAATTTAACACATCCACATATTTTCAATACATTCATTAACATCTAATATACAAAACATAAATTTATTTTTTATGTAAGTTCCTACCACCTCTTACAGCACCCTCCCTATTCCTTCTTATCAATGTATAGCCATCCATGTACACCATATCATTTGTAATGTGTAGAGTTAACCAGGTTTCACTTACAGCAATGAAATCGAAATCTAGCATTGAAAAGTCTAAATCTAAAAAAAGCAATAAAATTAACTGTCAGTGAATGTGCATTTACATGACAAAACTTTAAATTATGCTTAAATTGATTTTGCATAAGGTATATTTAAATTCCTATTTTTTGCTAACAAGAAACTTAAAGTATAATGAAAAATAATAACAACAGTTTATATTTAGATCAATTGTATATATATATATATATATATATATATATATATATATATATATATATATATATATATATATATATATATATAAAGATATTAAATATATAAAAAGTAATAAAAAAAGTAAATTTCACACAAAAAGAGAGCGAAAAAGAAAAATATATAGGCACTTTATATCCTGCCCCCACAAAAAAAAAAAAAACAAAATGTACATACTCTTAAGTTTGTCTGTTTATCTGTTGTTTTTTCTCATTTATTGCTAAATTGTTACATGAAAACCACGCGATGGCGTTTTTGCGTGTATCTTCCATGTACTGTTGAACTTCCTTTACTGTAGTGTCTGATCTTAGTAGTGTGCTGTCGTCTGCAAATAATATAAGGTTACCGTAATTTACTGTCTGTTTAAGGTCATTTATATAAATTAAAAATAAAGTTGGGCCCAGCACGGATCCCTGCGGCACTCCACTAGTAAGTTTGAGTTTTTATGTTTACACTAGTGTATTGTTTACGTTTGGGAAGATAGGATGTTATAAGATTACAACTATCTTTTTCAACATTTAAGTGTTTTAGTGTGTCTAACAGCACATGTGAAACACAATCAAAGGCCTTTTTGTAGATCACAAAAAAGTAAATATGAGCGCTTTCACATGGCACAAGGCCATCTGCGAGAACTACCATTTTAACTCGATTTTACTCTTAGATAAATTATTTTTTACCTGCTTACAAATTTCGTCAAATTGGATTTATTTTTGTCTTTGGATAATATCCTTTTTCAGTCAAGCAGAGGTCGACTGCCTATTACATCAAATTTATTTCATTCACTCCAGTATGAGATTTGCTCTAGAGTTAGTAATTTCTGATACTCATCTTAAACTACTCTATTATACCCTCTTGTTTAAAACTTTTCTGTCTATGATGCATTGTGTTTGCATTATCACGATAATTATCGGAAGCGACGTGTTTTTCAAAACGAAAACATGGTATTTTAATGTAGTTTTTGTTTTAAAAATCAATTACAGGGCTTCTAGCGGAGTCACTTGAATAACTAAAATTCACTTTATTTTCATAGTCACTAAAGGTCACTTTCTCAGAAAAGGTCACTTTTTAAAATCCTGTTCCTGGTAGTTTTTATCTAACAAGATTTAAATTTCTCGCTCGGGTAATAAGTTTTAATACGGTGAACCCTTTATTGAGGAGAAGCATAACTTCAACTTCATGTCATAATCACATGCCACTTCCTGTCAGTGGTACCCCAAATAAGTTGGTTTGTGTTGTTCAAGCTGTTTAATGTTATTTTACAGAAATGTTCAACTGGGTAACCATCATGCAATAATTCGGACAGAGCTAATGCTCTACTGTGCAATAGTATTCAATGCATAAGTAATAATACCATGCAGTGCCATGTGGTATCTTGCAATACTTGTGTAATACCATGGCAATACCATGTAATATCCTGCAATACTTGTGTAATACACTACAATGTCCTTGCAATGCTCGTGCAATTTATTATAAAGGAAAATTCGTACCATAAGAAAATGAAAAAAAATCACTTTCTTTTTAGCACTGAATCGATCTAGATGTAAACTATACAATGAAAAATGAAAACTTATAGCCTTTCACAACATAATTTAAACATTTTTACCTGAGTTTTTCCCACTCAGAAAATATCTTAAAATGTCTTTCAATATTGCTCGCCAAATTTTTGGATATCTCTAAGAAATAAAATATTTGTTTAAGGTGATTTGCATATATATGGTACAACGTAATATAATAACACTTGTAGTAATCTTTTAAATCCACATTAAAGATATAAACAAACTAAACGTTTACAACATCGAGTAGTCTTACAGCAAATATACAGTATATTAGTAGTACCAACATGCGATTTGAAATCAGTAACCGTGTTATCATTTGGCCAGGCTAATATTAACGTACTTTCCATAATTTTCAGAAACAAGCAAAAAAAGCGATTCCATCTTATACATGGGGAAAAAAAAGTTTTAAAACTAGAGAAATATGTTTTTAAATTGAATTTATTTGTATTTAATTTATCCAAGAATGTTTACTTTTTATCTGTTTTTAGTCACTGAAAAGTCACATTTTTAGAAATATGAATTTTTTTTAAGCAAAATTAGCTAGAAGTCCTGCGAATAAGATGATAATACATTGATTAATTTTACACTGGACATCTTGAACATGTCTCTAAAAAAATCTGGTGAAATTTGAACTTTATGAGTCACTTTGAACTTTATGAGTCACTTAAATGTACATAATCAAAAGGATTACCGTATCTCTCGTGGGCTATCTTCATAGAGGAATAAGGATAACTCGCTTGCCTATATCAATGTGTTCTAAACAGGAATGGTTCTGGGTTGTATTTTAATGAATAATTTAATGTCATAGTGACCAACAGTGTCATGGTGAACACCCGTCGTATGGAGTCAAATGGCTCAACACCAGGTCCCAGGCACCGTACAAGGGTATGTTTTCTTTAACTACCTATACCCTGCCTTTGAAATAATTCTTATTGTTTTACTAAATTTGCATACATTAAACTAAAATTATGAAGATTTATCTATTGTGTCTAAAACAACGAGGAAGCTACCAAACTTAATATTACGTAACAATTATTGCTTCATTAGTTTTAATTATGTACTTTTTTTTTAAATATTGGTATAACCATTTAAAAAAAGTTTTGGTATATTTGTAGATAACGTACTAATATTTATATACAATAGGAATATTTAAACTAGGGGTGCAATGGATAGTAGTTCTTTGTGTAAAAACCTAATACAAAACGTTTGGCTGATCCTCCAAATTATTTAACCTGATCGGGTATACAGAGGGAAATCCAGTCAGTTAATGTTTACGTATATAATTTTCATATATAAATAAAAGAAAATAACTAAGTGCAAATACTTTCAGATTCTGAAGATAAAATTTTGTAAAATCCCATAATTTTTGTGTCTTATAGCTCCTTAGCATGACAACAATGTGTCAATTTTTTTAAAGTAATTTTATTATTTTGTTATGGCCAGATAGTGTAGAAAATAAGTTGGTAGGATAACCACATAATGCTAAATATCTGTTGCACCTCTAATTTGTGGATTAAACTTTTCTGTATATTAACCAACTGACACTTTTCTATATATTAACAAATTGAAACGTTTATGTGGGACTATTTTTATTATATTTCTCATTGATTTTAGAAATGTTTGATCTTATTTTGTTTTTAATAAAAATAACTAGAGATGAGTATTTTCCAAAAATTTTATTTAAAAAAATGTGTATAGGATATTTTGTGGGTACGATTTGAATCAGTTATTTAAATCATCTGACTGTTTATGGATAAAGTCAAACGATTTAAATTGTTTCTTAAAAATTGGACCTGTGTATACTGATTTGAAGAACAGGTTCGACAGTTACATTTATGCAAAACGAAATAGTATTGATTCGAAAAAAATAAGCTTTTCAGTTTCAGTAACTAGGATGACAAACTTAATCTGTACAGGGACTATTTTAGCATTACCCTAAACTTAACGATGCCATCACCCAAACTTTAATATATTTTTTCATAAAAGTATTTTCTATCGTACAAAAGAGCTTTCTTTTTTTTATTTAAAATAAGACACATGGGCTGTATTATATGCAAGTAATCAATATTAGAGATTGTGGAACTGAATTAATATCACATAATGTGTATACACTAGACTGTCATCTGTATATAAGTGAATGTTGCACCCTTGTGGCAGGAAATTGGGTATATCGGACTTAAAAATTTTTAACAGGTGAGGTATCAATAAACTTCCTTGAAGTATTCTGTGTGTTACACGATGTTCATTGGACGAATTGTTATTTGATTTTACTTTTTGGTATTTACTAGTACTACCTAAATAACTAATCATCCAATTGCGTTTCTGCTATAACCATAATATTATAGTTTAACAGTTAACAAATCGGTATTAATGATATCAAATTCTTCACTACAGTCCAAAGGCATTGGGAATGTATAGTATGAGAAATCGGTATAGTGACGTGCAGGGTAAGACGCTACAGAACAGAATCACATTTATCAGTATTACTCGCTTCGTTTCCTTTTTAACACGCTTTTATTAGCTTCACTTGTATGTTTGCTTGTTTGTATGTTTGTTTGTAACCGACTCTTTTTTAATGTAGGTTTTTGTGCTCAGTTTAGTTAACAACAATTTACCAAATGTAGAAAAAAGTATTAACTTGAAATGAAAGTATTGAATTTAAAATATTGACCACACATACAGTAGTTACAGTAATATTAGTATAGAATAAAGAAATTATTTAAAAAGTAACAAGAAACCTTTTAAAACAAAATAAAAATAAAAAATATGCTCTCAAAATAGTAACAGAAACAAATATTTTTCTCAATAAATAAACTAAAAATAAATTCTAATAGTAAATTTATTACTATAATAAAAACAGAAAAACGTGCTTTTGTCAAAATGAGAAAAAATAATATTGATAAATAATAACATCCTGAAAAAGAATATTTCTCAAGCACTGTATTATGAAAGCACAAAAACGGAAATAAATAATACAGTTGATATCACAAAATTCACTTCTTCACTTCACATCACTTCACTTTACCTCACCTCACATCGTTTCTTCCTCTGAATCCTCGCCCTTCTCACCCTCTTCTTAATTTTCTGCTGTCTATCCCCATTCAAATTTATAATAAATTTATTTCCACCATTTATATGACATTCAACAATTTTTAAATAATCATCCTGAATTGTACTAATAATAATAATAATAATTTTCTTCTTTCATCCTCTTTGAAGTTCCCCCTAATATCCCCCCCCCCCCCCGGCCGGCAACCAAGAACCAAAAAAAAAAAAAAACAAAAACACCACCAAAAAAAAATCACACACACCCCTTTTTTTTTAAACCTTCCCCCCCCCTTTTTTATATTCCCCCCCCCCAAAAAAATTTCTCCCCCACAAAATTTTTTCGCGGTTTTTTTTTAAATAAAAAAAATTTTTTTTTTTTTTCCCCCCCCCGTCTATTTTTTCCCCCCATCCCCCCCCCCCCCATCATGGTGTTTTTTTCCCCCCCCCCCCCCCCCCCCCGGCGCCCCCCCCCCCCCCCCCCCCCCCCGCGTGTTTTTTTTTTTTCTCCCTTTTTTTTTTTCCCCCCCCCCCCTCTTTTTTTTTTTTTTTTTTTTTTTTTTTTTTTTTTTGGGGGGGGGGGGGGCCCCCCCCCCCCCCCCCCCCCCCCCCCCCCCCCCCCCCCCCCCCCCCCCCCCCCCCCCCCCCCCCCCCCCGCCTTTTCTCTCTTCTCTCCTCCCCCCCCCCCCCCCCGCCGGGCCCCCCCCCCCCCACTCCCCCCCCCCCCCCCCCCCCCCCCCCTCCCCCCCCCCCCCGCCCCCCCTTTTTTCCTTTTTTTCCCCCCGCCTTTTCCCTCCCCCCTTTTTTCTCCCCCCCCCCCCCCCCCCCTTCCCCCCCCCCCCCCCCTCCCCCCCCCCCCCCCCTCCCCCTCTCTTTTTTTTTCCCCCTTTTTTTTCTTTTTTTTTTTCTCCTTTTTTTTCCTCCCCCTTTTTTTTTTCCCCCCCCCCCTCTTCCCCCCCCCCTTTCCGCCTTCTCCCCCCCCCCCCCCCTTCCCCCCCCCCCCCCCCCCCCCCCCCCCCCCCTCCCCTTGTTTTTTCCCTTTTTTTTTTTTTTTTTTTTTTTTTTTTTTTTTTTCCCCCATTTTTTTTTTTTCCTTTTTAATTTTTTTCTTTTTTTTTTGTTTTTTTTTTTAATTTTTTTATAATTACTTTCCTAATTCTTTTTCCCATTCTTCCTTGTTAATTTTCGACACTTTAGTTTGAATTAACTCTACGACTTTTTTATTGAATTTCGGAAAAGTATTTCCTTCTCTGACATGTTTCTTCAATTTACACCAAATTAATTCAATGGGGTTGAAAATACAGAATTATGGCGGTAATCTCAACACTTTGTGGCGATATCTCTCCCTTACAGTGTTTATAATATACTTATTCTCATAATTTTTCGTTTGCAGGACTTCCAAGAGTTGTGCTTTATTATAATTTTCCTCATAATTGAAATCATGTTCCATTAAAAAAATTTGTAACTCCAACTTAGTAGAACTCTTGTTAGGAATTTTGTACAGTTGTCTCGAATGGTACTTCACATTGTCAAGAAACAATAATGCTATTCGGTTTTATTTTTGAAATTAGTGTATTTTCAAACCATTCCTCAAATATTTCTCCCTCCATATTCTTGTGGTAATCCACTTTACAGTCTGTCATGTTTTTTCCACACAGTTACAATGCATTATCAACCCATCCATCAACTGTTCCACAGTGTAATATAATCAACTGAGTCCTTTTATTAGGGGCCAATGAGATTGGTTGACATCTCCTAGATCCATCAATCCATTTTTTTTATGGTGTCCTGAGTATTGGTCTATTTTGCCTTTTGAGTTCTTTTATCCCTTCTAGATATGAATCTTGCCAATCCATTATTCGTCTGCTTTCCATAATCGCCATGCGTTTATTAATAGTTTGATATTTAAATTCTATTTTTCTCAGCTAAGTTCCTAAAGTTCTTTTGGTATATTTTAGATGATAATCCATTTCTTTTAGTTTTTTGTCTACCACGTCAATAGTTGGGATATCATTTTTCTGATACGCGTCGTAAACTAAAGTTCTTAAATATTTTGCCAATGATGGGTCCAGAGTTTTCGATTGACCATTGTCGGATCGTTGTTTTCTTAGAAGGGCATCTTCTTTCACCAGTTTGTGTATTGTAGGACAGGGAATGTTAGTCAGAGATGCTGTTTCATCTAGTACATCTAAATCATACAAATTAGGGTTATTAGCTCGTCGCCTCAAATAATTATTGTAAACATTAAAGCAAATTTGTTTCGCTTGCTCATTCAAATGTAGCCAATTTTTCTTATTGCAAACACTGATGAATTTTGACTTTCTTTATCACTGTAATCACTATCACTTTCATTTCCACAAACACAATAAGATGTAGACGTAGAGGCTTCCCATGATCGAAACATTTTTACATTAAATACGATAACCTTCTTAAATTATTTTCAAAAACACATTAACAAATAAACAGATATAAAATAATCATTACTTATAATATTACACTTACCATATATTACACAACTCATTGCAACACGATAACCTTCTTAAATTATTTTTAAAAACACACTAGCAAATAAACAGATATAAAATAATTGTGCTAAACAAATCGGTAACAAAATTAAGTGCGGACCTGAAATATCGCAGAATGTAAGTGAAACTCCGTTTCAGTCACGTGCCAACAAAAACAACAATCATCTTTCTCGCTTTAATGTAAGTGGTGTAAAAGATGGAAAATGTCATGTGTTAGACATTTCCCGCCCTCATGTATCGTCTTACTCCGCACGTCCCGTCACTATACCGATTTCTCGTACTGTAACTCTACTGCTATCAATACACTGGAAATATTATTACAAATTATTCTACGGAAATCCAAACTATACTTAGGGAAGAATATTGTGCCTTTGTATGTTAGCAAATATTTGTATAGATATAATTTTTTCTTAAATTATATACAGTTTATTTTCTGTATTTACTACCTTTATGTCGAAAATTGTCTTGTAATATTTTACATACAGGCGAAGTTGAAAAACTCTAAAGAGATAATCTCACCTTTTGGAATTTTTTATGTAGTGAAACATTTCCTTTGTAAAACCTTAAATTTTTCCAATAAAATATTATTATTATTATTATTATTAATTATTTCAACTATTTTACAGTGGTAGTTATAAATTAGAAAATTTCTTAGGTTTGAAATGACTTTTTTCATACATTTTTTTACAATACGATTTGATATAGAGCAATTTAGGCGAAATAACAGAACCATTTTCAGCATCAATAGAACCTAAAATGTATGCTTTTTGTAGATTTTTGACAGGCGCTCTTCAATTTTGAGAGTAGCGTAGACTTTATTCCTTCAAATAGGCCTATTATTAGGATGACAATATTGTCAAAGTAGCCTGGGTAACAGCACTTGGAACTCGTACAGGAAATGGTGATATTTGGTCTGTTTTCTCCCTCCTTTAGGAGATGTTTTTCTCGGCAGTTGCCGAAAATGATTACATTTTTACTATTAAATTAATGTCTTCTTTGCTGTCACTTATGCTTGTTTATCTATAATAGTTTTTGAAAGAATGTTAAGTTTATACATTTAGGATAATTAAATTTCTTACCTCTGTTGGCCATAACTCTTGAACAATCCATACAAATTGGTTTCTTGCATGAGTCATAAGAAAAACAATCTAGTTTTATATTTATGCAATCTTATGTAAAGTCCTAATATATTTATATATTAAAGAAATTTAAAGTTCCCGCATAAAGAAACAGTTTAAAACCTACATAATTGAATAATAAAAGTTAAATAACTTATAACATGATTTTTTACAATTGGAAATAGAAAGATAACTTTTAGCTGCTAGGTCGTAAGATGTTATTGAAATGAAAAGCTGTATTTACTCCCTATGTATTTGAACAGTAGATACACAGGTATTTAATAAACAAAACAAGAAGGCACCCTCAGTGATTTTTATTAGTGAAAAGCTCCAAACACGTTTTTTTGTTGTGAATAAAATATAGCAAACAGATAATATTTAAATATTTTTTCTTTTTTTAGAAAACATGAATGCAAAATAAAATTAAACATCTTTGAAAAAATTTGAGCATTTTTTTTTTTTTTATTATTCATCATTCATCAGTCATCACATTGCTTGTCAGTATTAGAATCTGTGGCATAGCACAGTGCAAAATTAGTATTCCACTTGTATTGTTTTCTTTCATTTTTTTCAAAACATAGTGTTTATGATTTTAGCACAATAATAGAAATGTTTAGAATTAATTATATTGTTCTAAAAAAATTTCAAAATTTACAACCCAAATTCAAACAGATTTTTTTCTTTATTTTCTTTTCAAGGCTATCGACTCTAGGAAAGTCATAATTATTAGTGAAAATTTTTAGAAATATTCACTCCATTTCTAATTATAATCCTTTCATTTATAATTTGAAATATTTTCTGTGTTCTATAACATGTAGGTTATTTTTAATCTCAAATAGTCTCAGTCAACTGGGATAAAAAATATTTATATTTAGTGTTAATCAAATATATGACTGATATACATGTAGTAGGAAATATCTAATAATTATTGAAATATCCTCAGGGAAGTCTTAGGTTAGTCAAAGTTGAAGTAGCAGAAGAAAGTGGTTCATCTAGCGTTAATGAGAGTGATACTGAAGATTCAGCTGATAAGGAATCCTCATCGAATACTGTTGAAAAAGCAAAACAACCTCTAAAAAAGAAAGTTCCATTATCATCGAGAGAATTGCGAAGCAAATTTAGCTTTAAGGAAAGGCAATATAATTGTAAGTAAATTTAGGAGTAATGTAATTTTATATAAGATGTATTACCACAGTTTATTGCTTTGACTATTTTCAACGCATATCCTTTAATTACTACCCTATTTGATACAAAGGGTCTAGCCGGATAAGCATGTTAAAAATGCCCTTAAAGGAAATTACACGAAATGAGCGTTAAAGTATTTTATTAGTTATAAAAAAATATTTGCTAGAGTATTATTCCAAAAATCCAAGGGGGGGCTGAACTTTTGCAAAAAAGGTAATTATTTTTTTAAAAATGTGTTGCTTCACATAATGGGCGAAAAATTTTGAAAAAATTCTCGAACATAGAGATCTACCAAACGAACTCAGTAAAAATTATTATGCCGTATTTGGCGCGAAATTCAAATTTAAAAAAAATTAACAAAGATTAAAAACGCCCTTTTCACCTTTTTTTTGAAAAGGTGCTACCATGATTTTTTTCTAACAGATGTGCCTTTGCATTACTAATACCGCTAATTTTTTTCAGAATTTTTGATTTGGTGGCACATGCAGAAAAAAAATAAAAATTTCAACAAACTATTTATTACTGTTTATTATAGATAACATTAATATTATATTATTATAATTAATAATTTTTCACTGAAAATCAAAAAAATAACTAATCTTCATCACTTTCCTCATCTATTACGGGTTCCACGTTTACAATATCAAAAATATGCGATAGAATTTCGGCTGGTTTAATAATTTTCGATAAATATCTACCATGAGATAAATAATAAACAACAGCCGCGACGTGCGAACAACATCCAACTGTTGTAATCCGTTGGCACATTCGCAAAAATGGCGCAATATGCCAGTACATCCTAGAGAATTTGGTCTGTAATGTATATAGCATTTGTAGGTTTTTCTATTAATGTGTCGGGACCTTATTTCGCATTTCACTATATTTTTTGTTTCTTTCAAATAACCGATATTGATATCATCAATTATAAAATTGCACAAATAGTACTGTACACCTTCAAACTTGCTGTATAGTAACTAAAGACGTTCATTACGCAATTTCCAATTTATACACTTACAATACGTATTGCAATCAATTCTGACACATACTTGACTGTAACGTATTTTGAACATGTGCACACATTTCTGCCCCCAGTCCAACACACTAGCCTATCAGCGAGTGTGTAGGGACGTCAATTGGAGTAAGACAAAATATGTCAGCAGAGTAGACAATTGAAATTGAGATAAGGCATTAGGCCACACCCTGACCTTTGTAATTGCAGCAACATGTTTATACCTGTATGCAACAGAAAGGAACTGAAAGAGAACATTAACGGTACAAAACACAGATCCTACTGTAATATAACAATTCTAGAAATCTATAATAGTAGAAGCTTTTGTTTAATAAATAATTTTAGGTGAAGTTTTTATTTTTTTTCAGCATGTGCCACCAAATCAAAAATTCTGAAAAAAATTAGGGGTATTAGTAATGCAAAGGCACATCTGTTAGAAAAAAATCATGGTAGCACCTTTTCAAAAAAAAGGTGAAAAGGGCGTTTTTAATCTTTGTTAATTTTTTTAAATTTTAATACTGAGTTCGTTTGGTAGATCTCTATGTTCGAGAATTTTTTCAAAATTTTTAGTCCATTATGTAAGTTGCAACACATTTTTAAAAAATAATTACCTTTTTTACAAAAGTTCAGCCCCCCTTGGATTTTTGGAATAATACTCTAGCAAATATTTTTTTATAACTAATAAAATACTTTAACGCTCATTTCCTTTAAGGGCATTTTTAACATGCTTATCCGGCTAGACCCTTTGATAGAGGTTTTCCACCATTTTAGATTATGATTCCATTTGTATTTTTTAATAGCAGTTGCATTTGTCATTACAAGATGACCTACTTATTCACGGTAAGCATATGCCCCCCCAAGGGAATTTGAACAATCTTTCTGTTTGACAGAAAGTAATCTCACTTTTAATATTTGTTGTTAAATAAATGTATTGTCATGTTGACATTGTGTTTTGATAAAATTCAGAATTTCATTAGAAACAGTGTAGTTACGAGAGATTATTAAAAAATGGTAAATAACCACAAAACTTTACAAGCCTAATTAAATTTGGAAAACCAGTAACAATTTTTTGAAACCATGTTTTTTCAGTAGTAAAAAAAAAGAACGAAAACCTTATAAGGATAATATGTTATTATAAAATAATAAAGACCGCATCTCAGGTAGTCATTCGCGAATATCAGTGACTATCAGCTTGTTTGTGAACACATCAATATTGTCATGTGCAAAAATACAAATATAATACAAAATAGACAATATCTTATCTTATACTTTTGACGGGTGATTCCACATCTACAGATGTATCTGCAGCATATTTAAAACGTTCGATTTTCGTGTACACAAGATAACTTTTTTACATTTGCAATAAAGTTCCGTGCCATCGAACTCTAGTTCCGGATTGTTTTGTATCCACCTGTCCACGGTATTTTGCAAATGAACCCATCGAGACACAATAACACAATAAAACGTCTAATACTTTATTTATTGAAATGCAATTACAAATTATGCTTGTTTATTTATTTGAACTGTGACATATTATAGGTGTTTGCAATTTATAACAGACCTTTTACAAACGTATAAAACCTAGAAATCGTAATAATATATATATGAATTTTATAGACTCAATATTTCTAGGAATTTACCTATTAAATTCATTGTAAAAATACGATCTAAAAGAATATTTTGACTATCATGAGTTGGCTCCGACTATTGAGTATATTTCTTATTATGGTGTCATAAATGTTTAATCCAGTTTGTTGTACAAAAATGATTAATTGCATCCATATGTTCCTATATATTTATTTATTATTAACAAATTCCATTTTACATGTTAATCAAATATTTATTTATTTAGGTATAATTATATCGAGATGACAATGGAAGATTAATTTATATGTACATTTTAGCTCGAGCTCTAAGGAGTAGTCACAAACGGATAGCTTTGAATGAAAGGCGATCCCTTGCTGTCTATTCAACACGTAAAATGCACGATGATTCTGATCTCTACGGTAATGGTCATGATTCTGAAGAAGAAATCTATTCAGTTCGGTTAGTTTTATTTAAATATCTTGAAAGAGCTATTTAATTTATTTACTTTTTACAGAGGTAGGCGAACTCGACACCTCATAAGGATGAACAGAATTCAAAGAAGAACTGCTCTCTCTCTTCGACCTATTAGTCAGAAATGTTATACAGATCCTCATTCGCCTCTTCACTTTAATTCCGATAGTGAAGGTAAGTAACATATTATATAGCATTTCCACAGACAACAAAGAGGTATAAAAAAACAAAAGTTGTTGATTATTGGACACAATTTTCTGGAATTTGTTCTTGCTTAACCTAAAACTAATTTTTGATATATTTGTCCTTAATTGTGTCATGTATATCATTTTTGACGGCATTGTTTTGAGGAACACTTAATATATATAATATATTTATTTTGGTCTTTGAAGCTCGAATGAATATCATAAAATAATTGTTTGTATCAACTGTTAATAACAACAAAGTCTAAAATGATAAATATAAAAATAGTATAATAATCCCAAAGAACATAATATGGTACTTATTTATTATATCTACTTCATATGCCTGATTATGATGGGTAATTCTGTCCTCACTTATTTATCAACTATGTATAATGATAGTGACAGACAGTGTCTCATCCTTTCACCTTTTGAGGCTCTGATTCAAATCTTGGTTGGACTAAGGCGATGAGGTATAGTAAATTAATGGATCTGCATGCTTCACTATTAATTAAAAGTGATGACTGTTGAGTCGATCTCCTGGCATCGTGGTAAAACAAATAAACCTGCATTAAGTAAGAAATAAAAAAAGCAATTAATTAGAAAGTGTTGGGGTACAATTTTATAATTACATTTTCCATTTGATCTTCAAGGGCAATAAACTGTTTTCATTTTTTTCTCCTCTAATAATTCATATCAATAATTAATTATTTGTATACATGTATTACACATAGTACAATTTATATAAATTTAAATAAGCATGTGTAGTTTTGCACGTGTGATTTATGAATATATGTTTGTAAAATTTAGGAGGTGTAAGAAGGAGCAAGAGGAAGAGACAAGTGAACATGACATGGTTAGCAGATAATCAAATGCATAAAATGGGTTATCCTAATTTCAATTTGGGATATTCAGAAGAGGATAGTCGAGATGCTGCAGATGCACATCGGGATAACATAGAAATAGCTCGTCGTGTTACTCGAAGAAGTAATGAACTAAAAAATCCAAAATACTTGTATGATTACGAAGGAAGCGAAATATCAAGACGACGAAGGAATGAAACTCTTAGAAATAAGAAAGAAATTCGACCTAGTAGGGAATCCAATGACAAAGAAAATAAAAAAGAGACCAGTATGAATGGTAGAATTAATGGAAGATTAAGAAATTTGAGGGTTGAAAGTGATAGTAAAAACAAAGTTAGTGCCCATGAAAATGAAAATGTTGTGTCTAATGAAAGCACCAGTAAAACTCCAGAAGATAACGTAGAAGCAAAAGTCAATGGAGAAAGAGGTAGGATCCTATATCTAATTTTAAATTAAGTTTAATAATTTATGATTATTTAAAAATAAAAAATGGCATAATTCAGTTACGATAGTAAATGTAAAATGTGTGTTTTCTAAAAACTTGTAAAAGAATATGCTTGTCAAAATGAATGAGAATGTAAGCTGCTATTATAAGCGCTTTGATAGATTTGATGCAGAAGAAAATGTTAATTTGTGAAGAAAGATTGTGACATGAAATGTTTTTAAGGCTGCGTTTTCACCAGATATCCAACTTAAATCTATAAATCGGTGTTAACATTTTTCTGTTAGTACTATCGAAAAATAAAAACATGATTCATCCTAAATACCAGATAGATTTAATATATAAAATTACAGGCAATACTGATGTATTTGTTTTTATTCCTAGGAAATACGATTATTTAGTTTAATAAAATGACACCAAGTAAAATATTCATAATTCTTATTAATAAAAAAAAGTATCAGTATTGCCTGTAATTTTATATATTTAAGATATTTAAGATGAATCATGTGTTTTCATTTTTCATTCTCCAATAGAAACATTTTAACAGGGATTTAATCTTTTACGTTGGCTATCCTAGCGATGAAGGCGTGCTAACGCCGCCTTAAATAAAAACTTTTGACAATTGTTTCTATTAAATTTATTCTATGTTAAATTGAACTAAAATTAAATAAAGTAACATTTGGGTAGGTTTGTTGTTCGATAGTAGTTTGTGGTAATTTAAATGGGGTCTGGTTTAAACATTTTAATTATTTATTATTGATAGAGAAATAAACTTGGTCCATGTGTTTTTTAGAGGAGTTGGCAGATGCTAATGATTTAAAGCGGGAGGAGGAATCTTCGGATAGTGAGGAAGTTCTTCCACTTACTAGGCTTCGTACTGCTAGAACTAGAAATACCAATATGCTAAGAAACACGAATTTTTCTGCAAGAGGAACCAGAAATGATAAAGTATTAGGTTTGTGTATTTTTGTTTGGATACTGGGTTATTTATTTGATAATTTATGTGTACATTTTGGATTTATTCAAATATTCCATAATAGAGTACAACACGTTACATCAAGTACTCTTACATCCTACCTATATCCAGTGAAATCTTCAGATTTAAAAACTGGAAATGTTCAGTAAGAAGCCAACTTACTTTTGGTAAAAAGTAGATGGGCAAAAATGGTATCTTTCATTTTGGGTAACTTTCCTGTGGATATTCCCAGAAACTTTCAGATTAATTATTACTAATACACACAAATAAAACAACACAACAATATAAAATTATTTAAATTGCTTATCTTTAATATATAATATTTTATAGATTCAAGTTCCGAATCTGAAGAGGAAGGGAGAAAATATGCTTTGAGGGATAGACGCCCAAAACCTGCTCCAAAAATTAGTAAGTTGTTCCTGAGCAATTTTTTAAAGTTTTTGTTATTTAAGATATCAATATGTATGTCTTTTTTTGGTAAATTAATCAGTTATTAATATACCCCAGATCTCACGGCATTCATGGTGTAAAAAGCCGTATTATTTTGTTATTTCTACATACTCATTAAATGCATAGTTCTAAATGCAACTGGATCAACTGTTTCTGCTAATACGCATCAATATCAGCGTAGAACGCTTAGCCTGACTGGCTTTTTATGTCGTGAGTACCATGAAATCTGGAGTATAATTATTAATTCTTTTACGATAATTTTATTGCTCCAAAGTTTTAAAATTGTGACTTGCAAAGAATGTTAGGCATTATTGTCAATGATATTACAATTTAGTGGGAATAGGTCAATCAAAACAGAAAAATTACTTTTTAATTTAGTCAACATTTCGCTATATTTATTAATATTCTCAGGACTAGTTAAATTGTGTTTTTCTTGTTCATAATCAGTAATACGTTAAACAAATAAAAACTGACAAATGTGAGATTCCGATGTCAGAGTACAATGTAAAATGATAATGCAGAGGTTACTTCGCCGCTAGTGCGCTTACTCCATTTTATCTAACGGTTATCTCACCGGCACGGTTAAACAATCGCTCGGCTAAACAAACTCTCGTGCGCGGTAGGCCTAAATATTGTCATAACATGACATTCAATTACATAATATGACTTTAAATCATGTATGTGTTCAACTTCACATAAATATCATAATGTTAGATATCCTTTATTTGTTCCATTATACAACAAGGTGTATGTAAAATTTATGATATTAATAAACAAGAACTATAATAGAATTAGTCAGTATTTTACTGAATATTACAACTTGGTGGGAATAGGTCAATCAAAAATAGAAAAACTACTTTTTTAATTTAGTTGCTAACTTTTATTAGCATCCCCAGGACTAGTTAAATTGTGTTTTTCTTGTTCATAATCAGTAATAAATTAAACAAACGAGAACTGGTACAAAACATAGGGTTAATTAAACACAACATAGAACACATAAACGGTCTTTACTTTCATAACAATTGCAATTGCTGTGTATCGTTAAATTGTTGGAGACGCTTATTCCTCTTAAAAATGTTGTAGCGTTTTACTTGAACATTTCTTTTTCATCGGCTGATAATTTACAGATTCTTCTGCTGTTAATCCAAGAGCACTTATTAGGTCAGGTCATCTGCTTAGTTGCCCATACACTAAATAGATTTACCTGCAGGTTAGCTCAAAACTGAAACCAATATTTTAGTTTTGCTTAAAACCAGAACTGTTATTTCATTTATAGTCCAGGTCCCCCAAATAACATATTTAGTGTTATTAGAAACTTAACGATGTCGTCATGACTTAAAATACGACTTGCCTTTAGACGTGACGACCTTTTTTACAACCTATGAGTTGTCATATAAGTATGACAAAATTTGGATGGTTGGGAAAGGGTTGACACCACTTTTCATATGATTTAATTGGATTCAACCTTTATAGAATCATTAGGTCGTGTGAATTCTAAGACGCCTTAATGTCATGAAGAAGTTATAGGGTCATGATGACTTTCGTTAGGACAGTCATTCGACCAAATGGTCCTAATGGTTGCGATATTATCGTATAGAGGTCGTTATAGTCATTATAAGGTGGTAACAATCTTTGATATGACTTTGATACGACCTATGATCTGAGAGAGAGAGAGAATAGTATTTATTGGATAAGTACCAAAAGGCCAGCGACCGAAGTCTTTCAGCCTGTCTTATAGATTTAATTATTACAACGTATTAATTTAAGATAATATAACATTTCTGTAGAGTTGAACATGTACAAAAAAAAATTAAAATCACATATATATGCACAACAATTAGGTATGTCATTGTTCTATTGTTCGTTGTCAGCAGTAATTACTTCCAGCAGTGTTTTTTCTGGATTTCTTCTTCTTCGGGTAACATCTTCTCGTAACTGGAGTGTAAAGTGTTGTATTAGGGTAAGGAGGTTTTGAGACTGTGTATATTTCTTGGTGAGCTCCTTAAAGCGAGTGAGTATGGGTTGAATACCAGTTTTTTCCGTAGAGTGAGTTATTGGATATGTTATGTAGAGGGTTATTTGGATGACGAAGTTTTGTTATTTTATGTAGACTACTTCTTTCTGTAATTTCTATATTATTCAATGCTGGTCTTCTGCAAGTGGTAAAAAGGATTTGTTGAAATCTGCAGGGTATTTATTGTTTGCTCAATGGTTTTCCGGTGTGCTACCCAGGCTATATCGTCTGCAAACTGAAGTAAGTAAGACTCTAAGTTCTGTGCTTGTTGGTAGTTATTTAGTATATCATAACAGAAGATGTTGAATAATATTGGCGACAATGGAGTACCCTGTGGAACCCCTTGTTCGTTTTCATATGGACCGGAAAATGATGTATTTATTTTGATTTTTGTTTTCCTACCCTCTAAGAAATCTTTAAGAAACCAAAGAATATAGTTGGAGCAATTTGCGTAATGCAGCTTAAATAGCAACCCTTTGTGCAAACAGTCAAATGCTTTGGTTAAGTCTATGTAAATTGCTGCCAATTTATTTCCGGTTATGCTGTTAGCTTGTATGTTTGACGTCATTATAATAAGTGGGTGGATTGTAGATGAGTTTTGTAAAAAACCAAATTGATTCTTGGGGATCTGTTCATCTAGTTCATTATTTAGTCTCGTTTTTATAATTTTTTTCAAATTTTTGCCCATTACTGGTAACAATGTTATAGGTCTATAATTTTGTGGACGAGAATGATCTTGATTGGGTTTTTGAATTGTAATTATACACCTGTTTTCCTTCTGTATGTATTTTGTGTTCCAAATTCCTTAATGTTTCTATTAATGTGATCGTAACCAGGGGCTGTGTTTTTGCCTGAATTTAGTACACTATAGTATTCTTCTTCTGAGAAATTTATGTCTTCTTCCATTGCCGGGTCTGTATTTAAAAAAATGTCATGCCAGTCGTTAACCAAGTTTAAATTGTCCTCCTTAAAGTTCTCATCTGTTGTAAATTTAGATGCTTCCTCAAAGTGGTGTCCAAAGGCATTGGCTTTCTCTTCGTCTGTGAAACAGCTGTTATTATTGTAGAAAATTTCAGGGATTGCAGATTTGTTACATTTATATTTTGACAATTTCTTAATTTCCTTCCAATATGTTTTTTCTTTGGAGTCGTTTATATTTTTGCACACCTTTACCCATTTGTCTTGTTTGTACTGTTGTGTTAGTACATGGATTTGTTTAGTAAGATTATTATATTTGGAATTTGTATCAGGATCTTCATTTTGATTGATTTGGCGGTAAAGTCTTCTTTTCTGTTTTATAAGGTTTAAGATAAATGGAGGTAGTTTATAGTTAAAGAAAGTTTTTATGATCTGATTTTTGTGCAAATGCGACAAAAGAAAGTAAGGTATGATTGTATATATTTTACCTATACGCATGTCTTGTATTCATTCGTTTACAGTAAGCATAAATAAAACGTCAATAATCAAGCTGTATTAAGTATGAAACTAAGTACTTACGTGGTGCTATTATATGAAAATGCTAAATGTTTAAATCGATTTCTAACTATGTTATGATGCCAAAACTGTTGGGATTTTTTTTACTGCAAAATTGACACAGATACCCCAAAAAATATAACTTGCCTTCCAAATAATGAAAATTAAAGAAAATTTAAGTAATTGTAAAAAATAGACGTTTTTTAAATAAATATTATAAAAGGTCGATGAATGCAGGAAAATCTTTATTGTTGTTTTACTGCTTTTCAGCGCCCTGTTCGATTAGTTCCGAATAAGAAAGTGTTGACTTAACGTCGCTAATAAGTTACACAACTTTAAAGCTCCAGAAAATGTCCCGACAACATTACAGGAACTTTAAATAGAACACTTTCAGTTATCATTACTTTGAAGTGATTCTTTGATAACGCAGTGGAGTCGGTATTACTGCTAATTCTCACTTTAAAGTTGAAAATGCTTTAAAGTAATGCAGAGTAGTATCCGCAACGTTGCACATACTGCAGCAGTTACTTGAAAGTGTAATAACTATACACTACCTGAATTCCGTAGAATTTACGTAATTGTTACTACATGGGCATACCACAAGGTGAATTTTACACTAAAGGCAAATTTAGTGACAGTTATGTAATGCCTACTATATTAAAGTTCTGATGCCAGTTCTAGTCACTTTGGTGCTAGTTGGGCAGTGGCGTGTTCACACCATTCACGTAACAACTGTCATTTTTTATGACTATATTGTCATTTTGCATGCGTTAAACTACCATTGAGTCTTATTTTTACATGTGCGACTGGCTTTATAACTGCATGGTAACGCGCATATTTTTTGGTGAAAAAAAAAACCGATAGCACACTGATATCAAGTGTGCTTATCTGTTTTTTTACGTCATGCCACTGATTATGATACATGAAAGAAATATGAGATTTGGTGCAAATTTGTTAAATTTGTGGAATTCTAAAGTGTAACGTGTTGATGTTGTGGGGAGGGGTAACGCAATGAAACGAAATTCTTAAATTTTGACCACATGCAGGCATTTATCTTAAAACTGGGCTTAAGTGTTCCAAAAAGAAAAGAATCATTGAATATAATTTTGACCATATATTTTTCTAAAACCTGGTTGGCTGAAAAAAAAATCAAAATGTGAAGATGAACATGTTTAAACTTTGTAAGATATGTTTATTCTTGTACTTTAATTCATAGACTAACATTGACAGCATAAAAATTGTGTGATATTTTTATTCATGAATATCATTAATCATATCGAGGTTGTAATGAACCTCTGTTATGACTACTATGTTTTGGAACGCCATGTTTCTATTCATGAGTCGTCGTTTTGAATGTTAATATCTCTATCTTGTCTCAAGGTCATAATGAGGTAATATTATTTTTTTAATGGCCCTTATACAACTGTATTCCTTAAGTCATGTTAAGTGTTGTATTGTAGATGAAAGCGACCTTAAATTGTCAAGTGTTGCAATTAAAAGTTCAAGGAAAATGGCAGGACATTTAAAATTTTCGACAACTTGGACAAGTTGACCGTGTCTGTGACCACCTTGAACCCGTTGCTATTTGACCAGTGAACTAAATCGTGAACTGACCGGTAAATGTCCAGTCATGGTGACCGTGACTGAGTGACTGCCAACACTAGCTTAAAATAAAAAAGTTGAACTAATTTCCGGATAAACCGGAAGTGAAAAATATGAATGTGATATGTATTTATAATCACTGAAATATCATAATGTTCATTTCAGCGTTAATCTTTTTTCAGTTTTCGGTCATAACTTTTTTTATTTGATGTTCAATTGTTTTTTCTTTTTGAATTTGGATTCCTCAGAAAAAAATACAAGTACAACTTTTGATTTTTTTCTAGGTGAAAAATAAAACAATGAAATCGAGTGCGCCACATAAAGTGATCACCCTGTACAACTCGATTTTAGGAGAATGTATGACATTAGAAATGTCCAAACAATTATATCTTGTATTAAAAATTGGAAAACAAATTAATCAGTTGTTACTGAAATAAAAACATATTGTGAAGCCAATTTCAGTACTGTTGAAAATGAAGAAAAGCAGTTACCCTGTATAAATATTTCAAAGAATAAAATAGTGCATTGAGAGTAGTTTAGTCACCTACGTCATTTAATATTCTATTAATTTATCTCCCATCCATTGTAAATAGTCTAATTTGTTATTTACTTGTACAGAGCCTTCATAAATGATCAAAACGTGATCAATTGTTACCTTTTAACTCGTCCTGGAGTGGGTTGGAACCTTTGATGTGAAGATTACACTGACGTAGTCAGTGTAATCTTCACCACCATACACTGCACTCGACGCGCGTTTCGCCAACCAAGTTGGCATCATCTAGAGATGATTAAAACTGTTTTAATCATCTCCAGATGATGCCAACTTGGTTGTCAAAACCGCGTGGATATGGTGTTTTGGTGGTTTGTGGAAAACTACGTCAGTTTTTCTTTTTAACTAGTGATTTTCTGTCTTGCATGTTATGACAGTACCTGATAAAGAATTTTGCATCATGTGTCTAAAGAATAGTTTTCAATAATCTGTTGCTGAAGGTACGACACAACGAAGCTGTAAAGGGAAGTAATTGGTCACGTGGTTCTCGATCATTTATGAAGACCCGTTATAGCTTTGTTTTATAAATTTAATTTCATTTTGAAATAGTAAAGTGAATCATGCCTGTCCCTGTATATGCTGACATTCTGTGTGTTAAATAATATTCTCCATAAATATTCTTTTATAGTGCAAACATCTGTATTAAGAACATGTGATCTAAGGACAAGAAGACATTTTACCAGAAGACGTAATAGGACCATTTCATCTTCTAGTTCTAGTGATTCTTCAGATGTCAGGCATGGGTAATTTCAGTTATATAATTATAAACTATATAAATTTTAATAAATTTTATAATGCTTGTAAAATGAATAGGAATAGATAGATAGATTTATTGATGTCAGTACACTTACAAGTATTTACACGTCATTGAACGTAAAAAAAGAACATATAAATATAACATGTAAATAGAACATGAAAACACAACAGTGAATCACAGCCATATTCCTTTATTTTTTTGATAAAACAAATTTTCACTTTTACAAATAAAAAATATCCCCCACAAAAATCCAAAAAAAAAGTCGCGTTTACTCTTCAAAAAAAAAAAAAACAAAAAAAACAAAACTTGTGTATTTAAACCCAACAACCCCCCCCCCCCCCCCACTTTCCCATCTTTATTTTCCCCTCCCCCCCCTCCCTTTCAAATTTTAAACCCAAATCCCCATTTTCCCTTTTCAATTTAAAAAGACCCAGAACTTTGTTTTTTTCCTTCCCCCCAACCCTAAAATGCTCACCTTTGTGCAAAACGTCTCTGCCTTTCCAAAATTCTAGAAAATAGGTTTTTTTAGTTTTTTGAGACACCCAAAAGCCAAAAGGGCCCAAAAAAAAAGGGGGCCACCCCCCCCCCCCCCAAACAAAAAACCCCTTTTTTTCCCTTCCCCCCCCCCCCAAAGGCCCCCCCCCCCCCCCCCCCCCCGCGCTTACAAAAACCCCAACCCCCCCCCCCCCCCCCTTTCCCGTTTTTTTTTTGCCCCTTTTTTAAACCCCCCCCCCCCCCCCCCCCCCCCCCCCCCCCCCCCCCCTTTTTTGTAGTCTAAAATATGTACATGGCACAATAGTACCAGTCATACATACGTCAATTTAAATTATAGCACATTTAAACTTTAACCTAGAAACATATAAATGACAGCAACTGAGATAAGAGTCTTATTTATGACGGAAGTTACAGTATTCATCATATGAGTAAAAAGCATTTTTTACTAGTTTCTAATAGCGGTTTTAAATTGTTTAGCTGGCAACTCCCTATAACAACTTGGGAGCAAATTATAAAATTTAATGGCGACATAATTTGGATTCTTGTCTTTTTACTAGTCTACACAATCGCGGTAATAGATTTGCATTATTTCTTGTCTTATAGGGGTGCATGTCACTGTGTTTTCCAAACTTTAAAATGTTATTTTTGACATAAGGTAAGCATTCTAGAATAAATAGAGTAGGGAAGGTCAATATCTTGTGGTTAACAAAAGAATTTCGACACGTCCCTATAATTAACATTATCAATGATTCGTGTTGCTCTCCTCTGTAGAGTAAAAATTCTGGATCAAGATGCTGAATAACCCCAGGCTAGCAGGGCATATGTCAAAATAAATTGACAAAGAGCATAAGTATGCTGTTCTTAACACTGAAACAGATCCCTTAAGTAAGCGAAATATATTACTACTTAGTTTATTTGCAACATTCGAACATTGTTTGTCCCATTTTAGAGTTGGATCTAAAGTCGTGCCCCAGAACTTGACCTCAACTTGTTTGTAAAATTTCTGATATCTCTCAATGTAAAAACCATGGTTTGTGTTTTGGATAAATTTAGATTTAGAGAATTATTTTGAAACCATAGTTCAGAACTTGTCTGAGCTTCGTGTTTTGCATTTATCGCGTCAATTAAATTTTGGAAAAAGTTGGACGTAGAAGTGTCATCGGCAAAAAATATGAAATTGGCCACATCGACATTTGTAGCAAGGTCATTGATATAAATCAAAAAAAGTAATGAACCCAGGATAGATCCCTGGGGAGCTCCAATATTTACTGCTTTTTCTTTTGAAAATTTATCATTAGATTTGACTGTTTGTGTTCTGTTTTGCAGATAGGATGTTATAAGCCTTAGTCTGTTGTTATTGGAATTATAGTTTACAAGTAATTAATAAATCATATCAACACCAACCATATTAAAAAATACAGGAAGAACCCAATATAGGTACCTTAAGCTGAATTGACAATATTTTTTATATTCAGAGGCCTCTGAAACTCCAATAATAGAAAGCTTTACTCGTAGCGTGCAAGTTAATGATGTGTTTTTTCCTAACAAAATTTTTTCATCTTAATTCATTAAAATAAACTGTTACTTTCATCCATTCGACGAACTATTTTGCAATGAAAATGTTTATTTTCAATTAAAAAAGCATAAAAAAACCTTCCACACTTACAGCATTTCATTAGATTATTTTTTTGATTTCATATTGTTAAAAGTATGGAAGATTTTTTGTTTAATATCACAATGTTTTTTTAAATTAGTTATAATATCTATTATAATACTAAAATACAATTACATTACATTACAATTTAATGTATTTAGACTAGATGAATTATAATAGTTGTTGTTCTCATCTATTAATATATATTTATTTATTTAGTTTTAATTGAATTAAAACTAAAACTCTTTTTCAACAACTAATTATTTTATTCATTGATTAAATAATATTTTTGACAGGAAACCTCCAAAAAGTCCACATTCAAAGAATGAAAAAATGAAATCAGGTGCTGGTGGTAGTTCCAAGATTATTCCAATTAAACCAGAAACTCTTGACACAAATGTACGATTTAACAGCATAGGAGGTTTGGATAGTCATATACAGTGTCTCAAGGAAATGATTTTGTTACCAATGATGTACCCAGAGGTTTTCAGACAATTTCAGATTCATCCTCCTCGAGGTGTACTTTTTCATGGTCCTCCAGGTATTTATTTAAATATATATTTTTTAATTTATTTTCCTATTGGAATTTGAATTTAATGGTGACTGAGGAATAACGTTTGTTGTAAGTCTTCAGTATAAATGTTAGATATAATCCAAAGTATTTATTTTTTTTATGTAAAATGTTTATTAAATTTTTAGAAAAAATAATAAATTAATAATTTGGGTATTACACTTACATAAACATTCCTTCAAACCTAATATTATAATAAATATTTTTTTATATTTTGCCTGTCATTCTTATCTGAATGTCTAGTATAAAAATTTTAAATAGATAATAAATTAAACAGGATGCTTCAAATCAGTGGCGTGTTCTCCATGGAAGCTAGGGAAGCACAGTTTCCCTTACAAGAATCATAAAATAAAATATTTATATTCTTATTGCTCCCAATCTCTTTTTCGACGGCGCTTATGAACTCAATATGTATCAAAACAAAATGTTTTAAAATGCGTTGTTACAAAAGTTGCAATGCATTAGGTGCCGATAGCGCTCGAACGGCTCCGGAGTTGTTCGAGTGTAAGCTGTTTTCTCACAGCATACTTAAATACGATAAATGTATACTGTTTTGTGAGTAAACGCGAGCGCGTATTATATGTACAATCGAAACGTTTAGTTTACTTATTTTAAAGTGTTTTTTGGTTGTTGCTCCGCATTTTTAGTGTTTATGACTTTGGATATTGAAATTATTATTTATTGTTTAAAATATAGTGCAATTATAATCGCGAACAACGTTAAAAACAAATTTAAAAATAGTGCGGATGTAATCTGTAGGCTAGACAGCTTACATGCTAAGCATAATATACCATGTCCCTCAACTTCGCAAAATAGTTCTGAAACATTGGAAACTACATTATGTGAATGGGATGTGTGCAATTTAGTGATAAGGGGATTTTCAACTTATAATTTTGAAGGTAAAAAAACAAATTATTTCAAAAGGTAGGCCAACTCCAGCTTTAACAAAGTTAACCAAACAGACTAAATTATATTGTAAGACATTTCCAAAGGGAAAATTAGCAAAAATGTGAATGGCTCACTGGTTGCAACACTAAGTCACTTTTATTTTGCAGGCCATGTCTTCTTTTTTCAAATAAAAAAAAAAGGCTATTTCGATTTAAATAATTTGCACAAATTAATAAAAAAGGCATTCGTTATCAGTAACATATTCAGTCCATTATTAAAGAAAAAATTTTCGGTAAAACAAGAGTAGAGCATGCTTTGAACAATCAATTGAGAATAAGCCACATAATCAAGAAGTATGAAAAAATCGTATAATACTTAAAAGATTTATAGATGTGGTGTGTTTCCTAGGTAAACGTGAACTTGGTTTTCAGAATCACATTGAATCGAAAAATTCTGCAAATAGGGGAATTATGTGGATTTCATTAATTTGCTGGCAAAATATGATGAAACATTGCAATTCTATTTAGCAAATTCGATAACATTTAAAGGCAATCAATCTTTTATAAAATGATTTAATTTCATGCGTAGAAGTTGTATTAAGAAAAATACAGGACGAAACAGAGGAAACTTCATTTATTGCAATTATACTAGATGAAACTACTGACGTTAAAAATATTTGCCAGTTATCGAAGGTTGTATGTTATGTTACAAGGATTTTTAGACATTTTTGTAACATTAAAGAACAGTTTAGGATTTTTAGTTGTTTCTACACAAAGAACAGCAAATGCTCTTTATAAAGTTGTGCAATCTATAGTTGGTGAACTTAATTGTGCTTCAAAATTAGTCGCACAAAGTTACGATGGAGCAGCAGTAATGGCAGGCGAATTAGGAGGACTACAGGCTAAAGTAAGACAAACTTACCCAAATGCACTATTTATACAATGTTTGGCGCATCGATTAAATTTAGTGTTACAATAATGTCAGCAGTATCAAGGGGCATCCATTTTTCAAAATAAGAGTCTTTAAATCAAGTTCAAAAGCAGAGCCATTATGGCTGGTTGGTGTGTTTATTCAGCGACTTATGATTTTTTTTTACATTTGATCACAAAGGTAGATTTCAAAATGTCAAAAGGTAGTGCTTTAGATTTTAAAGTTCATAAGGAATTCGAAATTAGCTCCAATCGATGAAATTTAATTAGATTGGTGCAAACTGTGTTTGATTCGCCAGATGATTTTTTTGAACAAAATTAACACGGGAGGAATGGGATACGAAACGTAATTTGCTCAAGAGGTTATTTAGACATGTTAAAAACAGATACTAACTTTAATCTTTTACTTCCCGTTTTCTCTGAAATATTTCCATATTGCGACAACGTATTTGCAATTTTGCAAAATAAATCAAGTGATACAAATTTCTGCATAAAAGAGATCCAGGAATTCAAATCAATTATTTTATCTAAGAGAGAATTTAATCGAATATGGAATAAACTTGGGCAATTGAAGATAGAAACTCAACCACCAAGAAAAAGAATACGTACTGATATCGTAGGAGACCAAAAAATGTAATATCGGAGATTATTTTCTGAAATAATTGACAATATTTCTACACAAACAGATATCAGATTCAGAGATTTTAAGAACTTAAATATTTTAGTTAACAAATTTTAATGGCCATACTACTACAATTCTTTGAAAAAAAAATTATGTTTTGATTTTCCTGCATTGCGATCTGAACTTTCAGTGATATACAACACATTGGGAGGTATAAATAAAAATATGTGACTTATGGAAATCCCTTAATGATTGTGGACTAAATCAAGCCTGCCTTGAAATTCTTAAATAAATTATGTGAATTAACTCACCATTCCCGCCACAAGTATAAAATAAAATAATAATAAAATTTATTAAAGAATAAATATTACTATATATTATAATTTGCCTTTTTATAAAAAATTTTGATCTCCATAGTTTTTTCATGTTAAAAAAATTAAAGACTTCATTAGAAATTCTACCGATCAAGAAAGATTGACTAATCTAGCACTGTTATCTATAGAAATGGAACATTCAAGAAATGTCACTAGAGAAAAAGTTTTAGGATGACATCATTGATAAATTTGCAAAATGAAGCCGGAGAATTCCGTTAAATTTTAAATAAGGTAGGTATTTATTTTGTAACAGCTTCCCTGTTTATAAAAGTCATGACACGCCACTGCTTCAGATACATTTTATCACAAACTATTAAAACAACTACTTCTCCTAGATGCAAGAAGACATTGGTTTAAATAATAGCATTCATATTAATAGTATTAGAAACAAAAAAAATATAGATTAAAAAAAATGTTCTCGCCAAAAAGAAAATTTACATTTAAGAAATGATTCCCTCCAATTACAATACAAAAGCGAAAATTTACAGTGAAAAAAATGTATTTGAAATGTCGTGTTTAATTTATTATCTACCTAAAATTTGTATACTAACACATTCAGATAAGAATGACAGTGTAAAATATAGGAAGCAATAAATAAACACTATAAAAATTAGACAACCCCTAAATCCAAAGCCGAAGCTGCACGGGAAAAAGTTACACAACAGGGACACACAACCATTCTCACTGACATTGCCAGTATCGGTGGCAGGATTCGAACCTGCAGCTACAGCAGCTAAATTGGCAAGCAGCTACAGCAGCTGAATTGGCAAGCGTGCGGGTCATCCAAAAACAAAGACATAGTTATGGCCAAATTCAATTGCAAAAAGATCATGCATGAATTTTTATATTCCACTTTTTATAAATCCTTTTAAACCTGATATATTTATATTCATTTCTTTAAGGTACTGGTAAAACATTGATTGCAAGAGCTTTAGCAAACGAGTGTAGTTTTGGAAAAAGAAAAGTTTCGTTTTTCTTGAGAAAAGGTGCAGATCTACTTAGTAAATGGATAGGTGAATCTGAAAAGCAATTACGTCTTTTGTTTGAACAGGTGAGTTTATGCTTAGATTATTGAAAATAAAATGAGTATAACCGATATACCTTGTTTTTATTTATTTCTACAGAACATATTATTTGTAATGAGTTTATATTTTGGAAGATATCGGATATATATACAGGGTGAGTCTTAAGTGTGTAGTTATATTTAAACCACCAATTCTTGACATCTGTAGAAACCCTCTGACACATTTTTTTTTTTTTTTAATTCTCACGTGTAACTGAGTTATCGACTTTCAAAAAAATATGATGAAACTGCTGGTTACTGGAAACATTCTATATCTTAGCAAAAATGATGTAATGGACTGAAGCAATGTTGCCGCATATCTTATGCAATTCTCTCACTCAGGAGCGATTTTACAATCGTAAGTTAACGTTGAAGGTTACCTAGCATTATATTTTCACAAAAATCGATGAGATTCTAATACAAACCACTTCAACTAAAAGTTACTTTAGCATAAAATATTTGTTGCTATAACCACTTCCAAAACAAATGTAAAATTGAAAAAATTCGATTTCTAAAAGTGTGAGTTTAGCTAACTCACGCCACGATTGAAAAACCGAGCCCTAGCATTAGGTTCATTCCCGAATTTATAATAACATTGGATGAAATAATTAGCTACTTAAACGATTAATTGCTCCGCTTGAAATAATTTTTAAACATTTTGAAATACCTTTCAATGTGAGAAATGTACAATTTTGACTTTTTCTTGCACCAATCAACATTTCTTTTTAAGCGTTTCATATGGAATATACAACTAAAACTAAATTTTCCGATGAACAGTAAACTTTTTAGGGAATCTCGAGAGGAATTTAATGTTCGCATCTCATTTTTTCAAAGTTTATAAAAGGATTATTATTTTTGAGAAGTAAGTACTTACCCTCTGCTATTACAATAATTTGAAATGTGTAGATGTTCAAAGAATAAATCAGCTCTACTATTTTAATTGGTCTCTAATAGTAAAACACTGAAGGTGCAACACAATATCAGGTGATGGAAAATAATTTGCAGTATTTTCACACACTTCTGTCACTTTTTACACTGGTCATACCCATCAGTTTGCACTTTATTCCTCCATAATACTCTGGACGGTTAGGAGGATAGTATACGTCATTTTTTATAAAAAAAGATCAATTTTTTCTTGAGAAAACAGCACTTTATTCGGGATAGGTCATTACATGATAAAAAATCAACCACGCCATAATGTGAACTGCGATATTAGCGTCGCATTTCTAACCACGTACCTAATCAGTGTTGCCAGACATCCATTTTCATGGTATTTATACCATTATTTTCCTTGTGTACCTGCACTTTTTTAAGTAATAAAACTATTGTTTAAAAATGTCTACCATTTTACACCAATATTAGCAAAAGTTGATAAAAAAGTTAAATTTAGGTCATCAGCCCCGACCTCAGTCAGTTCTTCCATTAAAAAAGAGTAAACTTAATTAAATTTTATACCGTGTACGTAGATCTTTATAAATCGGAACCTCGCGTAAACAGCGCTAGTTGTGCAAGCCCAAATAAATAATAGTCTTTTGCTGCTTTCTGTTGCGATGGTAAGACCCGTTTTTTCAATGCTCAATTATCTGAATTAACGATCAGTTAGGTCAATAGAAATTTTTTGAAAAGCATCATGATTTATTTATAATGAAATTTATAACATATCGACGCTTAAGAAACAATACCTCTTATCTCCAAATTAGCAGTTTTACAGGAGACGAAAAAAACTAAGTTTTCTTATTAATAGATATGAAACCTACATGTTATTTTTATCATGGAGATCATGGAGATACGAGTTATTTTATTGTTATACGAGGTATTTTTTTAAGTTTTTAAGTAGAGTTTTTGGTATCAATATTAATCTTGGAGCTACAAGATATTGGGAACTGTTGGACATAAGAGTGGACATTATTTTAAAATTCTAAACCGAGTTTTGACAAAAATGGAGATACGAGGTATTGTTTCTTAAGCGTCGATATGTGAAAATGTCACACATCTGGCAACATTACACCCCATGTAAAAATTAGTGTTATTTAGTTTGCGTACCTGTCTGCATTAGCATTTACAAAAATGTGTTTAATAACGGTATTATAGTTTTTTGTGATTAAATTTGATTCGAAGTTTTGAGTTACTATGTTACCGAAATTTATTATTTATAATTTGTTCCTTTGGTGGGGATGAGGTATGGACATCCGTTTAATATCCGATATTCGATCAGTGAAGTTAAGCAGCACTGATCGAGTCCGGCAATTGGATGGATGAACAATAGCTCATCTAACAGTCGGTAGACTGTCAACAGACAATCCCGGGAAGGCCGCTAGCCTGATGCAGGTGGAGAGGCGAGCCCGGGTGGAGGGGTCGAGAGACCTACCCAGGAGGTTTGCCACTCTGCTAGCGGTGCAGGCGGGCAGGCCCAGGCGGTGGGTTAGTTGACAGTCGAGGACCGTGGTTCGGAGTCCACGCTAAACTGTAGGTCCCTAGGGAAAAAGGGCCCATTGTGGCCTACTTGCCTAGTAAAATAAGTAGCTACTACTACTACTGTTCCTTTGGTGTTTCATTTTGTGAAAATTAGTGATTAACCATAGCGAATAATTTTATTATTTTAATGCTGGATATGTTAAAGGCATAATTTCAAGAAGATGAAAATGCTAGACAAGCAAAACGGCTATAGAATGCTATCCAAACTTCAAGCCCATATGATATATTCATGTAGTAACTTGTATTATGTAAGTAAACAAATCTGCTTTTTCGTTCTTTTAAAGTAAATGCGTCTTTTTAAAATGATTATTTTCAACTTTGATTCATTTTTAGAAATGAACCATATTAAACAAACTATAAATTAGAGAATAATAATAATTTAAAATACACAGAAAAAGTATTGCATATTTTTAATATTTGATGCTTACGGGACGAGTTCTGTTTATTTATAAAAAAAGTGTCAGGATTACCTAATTTTACAAGGAAAAATAGATAAACAGATACTTTCAACACCTTTTATTTTAAGAGCAAGCTACAAGTGACAATTGTCACTTTCCACCACAAAGGACTAATCAATCGCGCCTTGGCCGCCTTGAAGTTTATTTCTTATTTTCGGCCAGTGTGTACAGATATCATGCTTTCTTAAAAAGAGCTCAATGTTATATAAACTATTACATTTGTTTTGATGCGGCGTCTACACTGATATTAAATAAGTCTAATATCTTCTCACAAAATGCCCGTGACAAAAGGGTAATATTTTTTTTTAAATTCAAAATTTGCAATTCATGCAATGTATGCAATTATAGGGTAATTGTGATGATGAACTCTGGCAGTAGCAACACTGCCTTCAGTTACGTCATTTCTGTGAACGGCATTTACAAAGTTATCCAGTGACTATCAAAATGTCAGTGGCTGGAGGACCAAAAAAATTATCAGGAATTAAAAATTTTTTTGACAGTGCCAATCAATTGAATACGAAATGTATTGAGGGTTAAAATATAACTACGCATTTAAAACTCGCCCTGTCTACAACCTTTATGGTGAGAGTAGACTGGTGTATTTTCATACTTTTCGAAAGACTAGTGCCAGTAAATAATAATGATTCTTCATTCATCCATTGAACCATTGTTACATATTCTACAGTTGGCAACCCTGGTGCCTTCCCCAAATCAGCCAAGAAGAGTCGATCTGCACTGAGCTCGACTGAGGCATTCTTCTTGCATCTCTCGGTGTGTGTAATCATACCTGTTGTAACTTTTGAATTCATACATTGTAACAATTATTATACCTTCAGTAAAGTGTATCTTTACTGAAAAACTAAAATATAAAGTGTATTAGATTTTCAATGCAAGTGCATTGATCGACTGGTAACAGTATAAAGCTTTCTGTAGGTGGACAGACCACCGAACTCTATTATACTAAGTGGAATGGCAGTGTATATTCCCCAAGAATACTTGAGATTGAAGTTCACGCAAGTATAGTGATAGTGCAGAGCCGCGCAACCGCACTGCGAAATGCGCTAGGGCCGGCCTTATTATTATTATTATTATTTTTTGAAAACGTTAAAAATATTTTTGTATAGAAAAATGGCAATTCCTAGTTCTCTATTTATCTTAATTTTTATTAAAGAAAATGAAGTTATTGGTATTCCAAAAACGTAATTTTTTCATTTCGAAAATTTTGTAACTAGGTATCAAGCATTCCTGAAAATGCAAACATAATTATATTCTATCAGAAATATATTTTCGAATTCAAACTGAAAATAATTTAAAATATTTTTTTAAATATCACAGATACAGACATGTTTCTTGTTATTGACATACATAATTTTGTTAGCTGAACACAATTTTCCAAAAACAAACAAAAAAAAACATTTTTCACAGTTTGTACTTGTTTCATAAACTTGTGATATTTATAAAAAGTATGGTAATTAATGTTGTCATGTATTTTCAAAAAGTCGATATACAAACGAATGTATTGGACTGTTTACATAATAATTTGTAAATAGTACTTAATACATTTTAAAATCCGTGACAAATTGGTCAATGCAGCAAAGAAAAAATGTAAGGTTGGCGGATTTTGTACAATCTTGGAATGTATTCAAGCAAAGCAAACAAATGAACCTCGTAGGATTTACATTAGATTCACAGCTGCGCAGTTGAAATTTGCCCATAATATTTTCGCTGTCATTCCTTCCACATATAGCTGAATTTGCATGTATCTAATGTAAATACCCATGGGGTTCATTTGTTTGATTTGCTGGAATATCACAGTGGGTGTTTTTTTTGGTCAAAATTTGTGTTTAGCTGACCGAAGTACCAATGTTAAAAAAAAAAAAAATACAGAACTGGGCATTCTGTAAATACCGAAAATTTACCCCAAGTGGCAAGATAACTATCTGTCTTCATTGTTCTTATAGTATTAGATAAAGAGAATGATATTTACAAATCACAGTGAATTTTCGTAAATGCTAATTATGTAAAAATCAGTGTTATTGATGGTTTGCGAGTGTGCGCGTGTACCTATCTCCTGCCTGCGCTGTTATTTATAAGTGTTTTATACCGTATTTATAGTTGTTTGTGATTAAATTTAGGAATCAAAGATTTAGTTACTGGGTTACTGTTATTTATTATTTATAATTTGTTCGTTTGATGAAAAGTAGTGAACAATGGAGAATAATAATTCTAATGCTTAGTTGGTGAATATGTTAACGACATATTTTCAAGCCGATGAAAATGCTAGACAAGGAAAACGATATCTTGATGAAGCTGCACCTGCAAATTCATTCGTAGCAATTGTTCAACAATTACAAGATTTTAGAAGTTTTATGCCTCTAAATCACAATCGTAGACGACTAGTTACAAAAAGGATTCTAGATGTCGAACCAGAACTTCTGGAGGCGGTTGAGGAAAATTAGTGCAATTCTCGGAAACTAATATTACTTAATGGTTATTAGTGTGTTCTTAATTTTTGAATATTATTAGTGATTTATTTTTACTGTGTACCAGGGTATGTGGTTTATTTAGATGTAGAAGAGATTTTTTTTCGATTAGGTATGTACAAAATGCTATTTTTATTATTCGTTTTAGTATTAGAATTTTTTATGGTTTAATTTATTTATTTATAAAGAAGTGTACGTTTTTGTTATCAGAATTAATTTTTGATTTTACTAACATTTTACTAAACTGAGCAAAAAATAATTCTATTGTAGTTGAGATAGCAATTAAGAATTTAAGACTTAGACTTCGATCGATTCACGGAACAGAAGTGTATCGACCTTGCGACCAGCTTATGTTCTATGCTATCCACTTATTAAGTAAACAAATCTGCTCTTCCGTACGTTAAAGTAGATGCTTCTTTACAAAATGATTATTTTGAATTTTAATTTAACACTAAATTAATTCAATCGGGTTGAAAATACAGAAATATGGCGGTAATCTCAACACTATGGCCATATCTCTCCGCTACATTATCTATAATATACTTCTGATAATTTTTTGTTTGCAGGAATTCCAACAGTTGTGCTTTATTATAATTTTCCTTATAATAGAGATCATGTTGATCATGTTCCATTAAAAAAATTTGCAACTCAAAAAATTATTGTAAACATTAAGACAAATTTGTTTCGCTAGCACGTTCAAATGTGACTGATTTTTTTTTTACTAAAAACACTAATAAACTTTGATTTTCTTTATCACTGTAATAACTATCACTTTCATTTTCACAAACACAATAAGATGCAGACCTGGAGGCCTCCCATGGTTGAAATATTTTTACATCAATACCTTCTTAAATTATTTTCAAAAACACACCAGCAAATAAGCAAATATAAAATAATTATTACTTATATTACACTATTACACGACTCACTTCAACACGATAATCTTCATAAATTATTTTCAAAAACATGTCAGCAAATAAACAGATATTAAATAATTATTATTTATCTTATAATATTATAATTACAATAATATCAGCAGTGCTAGAATGATTTGGTAACCAAAATTAAATGCAGCTCTGAAATATCTCAGCATGTAAGCTAAACTGCGCCTGGGTCGCGTGCCACAAAAACAATAATCATCGTTCTCGCTTTAATGTAAGCGGTGTAAAAGACGGAAGATGTCATGTGTTATACATTTGCCGCCCACATGTCACGTCTTGCCCCGCACGTCCCGTCACAGTATAGGTTTCCTCAACAATACTTGAAGCAGCGCCCCAAGCCACAATGTTGTATGAAAGATGTGAATATGCAAGTGCATAATACACATTTAGCAATGAATTGATATTAAAAGTACTCTTTAATTGTCTTAATGCAAATAAATGCATGATTCATCTTTTTGCAAATATGTTTTATTTGCTCATTCCAACTAGGATTCGATCTATATTTGTTCCAAGGAACTTGACTTTTGTTGAAAATTTCTTAGTAGGTATTACTTTGATTAGATCCTCCAGAGGGGATCTTCGTTGTGAGAAATATATGTCAGTTTTACCAATATTCAAGATTAGTGTATTTCTCTGACACCAGTCTTGATATGATAGTAAAATATTATCAACTTTATTTAGAAGTTCTGCTAGGTCCCATGCTGAGAACAGCATTGACGTGTCATCAGCAAACCTAACAACTAATTGCTTTTGTACAATTTCAGGGAGATCATTTACAAATAGCAAAAATATTAATGGCCCAAGCACAGAGCTCCGAGGAACTCCTTGATTACCATCATGATTTTCTGATGTAGTACCATATATTTTTATATGTAATTTTATGTTCGTTAAGAATGAGTTAATAAGATTTAATGTTGGTCTTCTAATTCCCAACCTCTGCAACTTGTACACAATGAAATCAACATTTAAGGTATCGAATGCTTTGCTTAGATCAAAAAATAAGCCAACGTCATGGTTCCCCTGTCAATTTCATCATATTGCAGAAGCTTGATTGTGGCAGTTTCTACAGATTTATTTTGCTGAAACCCATGATTTGTTATTACTTTGTATCTATTTAGAAACAATGAGATTCTATTGAGGATTATTCTTTCTATAATTTTTGAAATTACACATAGGATAGAAATTGATCAATAACTCACAATCTAGCTTTCTTGAATACTGGCAGAACTGATGCAATTTTGAAAATGCTTGGAAAGTAGCCTTATTGTAAATATTCGTTAATTAGGTGTGTCAGAGGTACTGAACTTGTTCATATGCATACTTCAGTGCTTTAGCGGATATCACATCTACACCTGTGGCAGGCTTGTTTTTTTAATTTTTTTTATGATATCTATGACTTCTTCCAATGTTGCAGGCTTCAAAAATAATGTGTTCTACATAAGAGCAATTAGTGCACTCAATTGAAATATTATCCTCGAAGTGTTTCCGACATTTTCTGAGTTACGATATTTGAAAAATATTTCCCAAAGTGCTCAGAAATGGCTTGGGGATTTATTGTAGATGCATTGTTTATATTTATTATTTTTTTACTCTCAAAATTTCTACCGAGCTGTCTATTAATGAGACTCCATATTTCCCTTGAACTATTTTATGCTGTATTTTCTGATTTGAGAAATAATCTTTTTTTGGCTTTTTTGATATTATATTGTTTTTTTTTGTCTGTATAATGTAACTAATTAGAATCATTTACTTGGTTGGTTAACCAGTGTAGGTTTTTTAATTCTTTGCCTTCCTTCATTAACCCATTAAATCCCAAGCATCGAAAAATTCAAAAAACGAACATTTTTGTTTGTAAATATTTATTTTGTTACACTTAAGAATACATTCCTTGTGTCAAAAAAAATTAAAAAAAATTAACGTATATAAAAAAAAATACTGATGCGTAAACGAACCACTGGGAGGAACCATGAAATATTATTTTGAAGCACATAAGATATAACTAATAATTTTAACGAAAATATATCATAGAAAGTTTCAATCTTACATAAAATAACTAAGCGTAAATTATTTTCTACATAGAACTTTACTTAATAAAAAAAACATTATAATATTTCATGGTGCGTGGACGCACCACTGGTAACACCCGGTTTCATTTTTGGTGATACTGTACAAAGCATGAAGTATGTAAATGTACATTACATTTATTACAAATGTAAATTGTGTGGCTATGGCAAATTCTACACCTCCTTCGTGCTTTATTGGCATGAGAAATCATGAGGTGACCTGTATTATCATAACGCAGTTCATCTATAGCAGGAGCAAGATTCCTTTCAATTATTGTTTTATCAGTTTTTAAAAGTCGCAAGGCTACGTAATATTTAAAATCTACCTGGGAATTTTTTTTCATTGACATTATAAATTGTCCATGCGTTGACGACTAAGCTATCCAATGAATTACAAAATAAAGGCCACCACCATTTTTTCCCAAATACTTGGCATCTATAATTAGCAATTCTGATGTCGTGTAAATCTACCCCACCCATATATTTATTGTATTGGGTAATTACATAAGGTTGGGGTATCTGTACATCTCTTCGTTCTTTTCTATTATAGCGTTTAACATTTTGAACAGGAGCTACACTATAAACATTACTTGCCACCGTTACAACCGAATTATCGTGCCAACGGACAATAGAAACTTTTGATTCAGAATCATATGCTGAAATATGGGATGCGTGGTCTTTTTTACCAAATGAGTTACAATTTTCGATTGGACACTTATTTGTCCTATTTTCGCGGATAGTACCGGTGGCAAAATAACCATTATTTTTTAAATGTACGAAGAGTTTGATTGACGAAAAAAAGTTGTCGAAAAAAAATTTGGTGATTCACTGGCTTATCCACAACAGAAAGTAGACTCATGACAACGTCACCGCTAAGACCAAGGCTAGAATGAGTTGTATCTATAAAATATAAAAATACGTAAATACGAGTAATACGAAATTCATCATTATTCTCCAAATCCGTAACGATCTCCTCCAGAGCCGCTTCTAATTTCCTTTTGAGTCAAATACCTCTAAAACGGCATATTTTACTGATTTCAATTAAATATCACGTGTACTGCACAAGAAACAAACAAATACTAAACAACACACTAATCGGCGACTGTTTACGCTACATAGGCTGACATGTCGAGAGTGGCAATAGCTTGGTTTTATTTCATAGATAAAACCAGTGGTCCGTTCACGCACCAGTAATTATTTAATAAAAATAAACCATAATCTATATTATATTTTAAATGTATCTTTTCTACCATGTAATCTACATATCATAGACTTACCAAAAATGACAATACTTTCCAAAAATAAAATATTTTACTGTTTTAGATTCACTTCAACCTTTGACACAAAATTATGCGTTTTTCTTGATTTTTGAGGTGTCATAAAATTTTTGTTTTAAAATAAAAATCAACAGTTCGTACGATACTAAGTTCTCTAATACTGATAATAATAAAATTTATAAATGGATATGCAAAAATATTTACTGAATTTAATAAAAAAAATCATAAAATATGTGGTGCGTCAGCGCACCAATGGGACAAAATGGGTTAAGTCACTATTTAGCCAGTTCTTGCAATATAGTTGAATTGATTTTTTGCTACAATGGGTAACTAAGGGGCATGTATTAAGGCATTTTTTTGAACAATTCGATAAAATTTATGAAAGCTTCATCAATGTTTCCAACGATTTTGTCGAGCAAATAAAGAAACTTCCTAACATTTTCATCTGAAAAATGTCTGACATGAAAAAAAAATTATTATTTTTCTTTTATTACTTTTAGATCCTTAGAACAAATTATTTGTGTTACATGGTCAGCTATGCACCGTTAAATATATAAGCTAGGTACCTATCTGGTATATTTGTAGGTATATAATGGATGCTTGTTTTAGATGTTATATTATTTCTATTTGTGACTATACGATTAGGCACATTTAAAGATGTTGTAATATTGTAACAATCAAATGTATCTTCCAGGATGTCTTTTTCCACAGATTCTTTTAGAGAATCTATATTAAGATCACCATAAAGTATAACCACTGAGTTCTCTTTACTAATGAATTACAAGGTATGTGACAAATTGTTAAAAAAATATATCAAAATTGTCTAATGGAGGCCTATAAACGGTAATTATATTTATTTTAATTCGGTTATAGCATAGTGAAGTCACACAGTCGATGTTAGTTTCAGACACAACAGATTTTACATACTTTAAATTTTTTTGGTTTAAGAGAACTTTTAACATTGTTACTTACATATATAGCCACACTACCGTGTTGGCGGTTCACCCTGCAGTAAGCACTCACCAGTGTATAATTTGGGATACTTAAACTATTGCAACTATAAAACAAAGCTTTCACATCAGTGTACTAACTTCTGTAAACGGCTGTTTTTAATAACAGACATGTCATTAAATATCCGGTTTTCTACTGTGCCGATGCATGTATAAAGTATTTTGTTGTAACGCCAATATAGGCATATGCGCGTAATGCCTATATTGGTGTTACAACTACAAATAGAGTTCAGTGAGATGGACCTAGTGAAGGTCAAATGCCACTTCCCTGCTTATATGGCTGCTAATTTGCAGATGAATATTTTTAAAAAACTTAGTTGCTTGGTACTGGTGATTATCCGGCTCGAAGGACCGTATAATACCATAGAAAATTTAAAAAACAAACTTGTTACAAAGGTTATTTAAACAGACATATTGACTTGTTACTGGCAATAGGATGATGGTTAGCAAGTCCAGGAAAATTTCTGTTGCAGATAACCTATTATACATATTACTGTTATAATGTTCAGTAGCTTTTATTAAATTTTTGATTTGAATGGGACTCTATTTTTTATTTTGTTGTTGGATAATTTAATTTAATAAATGATGAAATGAGTAACTCTTTCATAAGCAGACATTCTATGCATTTCATGTTGTAAAAATTGGCATGTTTTATTTTTAGGCTGCAGAAATGAAACCATCTATAATTTTTTTTGACGAGTTGGATGGTTTAGCTCCAGTAAGATCATCTAGACAAGACCAAGTTCATGCAAGTATTGTTTCTACACTATTAGCACTTATGGATGGTTTGGCCGATAGGGGGAGAGGTTATTGTAATTGGAGCAACAAACCGCATAGATGCTATCGATCCTGCTTTGAGAAGACCTGGTAGATTTGATCGTGAATTATTTTTTCCCTTACCGTCTAGACGAGTATGTTCTAAATCTCAGTTAAAGTAAACTTGTTATTTAATGTGCTTTATTATTATTATTTAGGAAAGAGAAGAAATCCTAAGTGTCCATGTATCCTTGTGGGCAAACCCTCCTAGCAAGCAAATGCTGTGCTACTTGGCAGAAAATACAGTGGGATATTGTGGTTCAGATCTAAGAGCACTCTGCTCAGAAGCAGTCATTCAGAGTTTTAGAAGAATTTATCCACAGGTTTACAATTCTGAATATAGACTACTTTTAGATCCAGAAAATGTTAAGGTTAGTCGTTTATTAATTTTTTTTATTAGTGTTTTCACTATACAGACAAATAAGGAACTTCAAAATTGTAATAATGACATATTGTGTCATTTTAATTCCGTGCTGTATATGTGCCATTTATATGCCTTATACACCATACTGTAACAAAACGAACAATTTCGATTAAATTATACAATACAATAATCTCGACAATAATAAAATGAAATATTGTTACAAACACCTTCTCTGAAATTTACATACAAATCACACAGCACTGCTATGCAAAAGTCCGTCTGAAATTTACATACAAATCAACACTGCTATGCAAGTCCGTGAACGCTCCACTAGGTTGAGCATATATCTATCTCATTATTCCATCCTTTATTCGGACCAGGCCCACAATTAGTTTCCATACGGTATGTCAATATCTTTATGTCTTTAAAAATTAAATTAAAATATTGAAATAAATAATTGTTCATATATAAATCGGCCCTTTGGAGAACTAGTACTACAAGGTTTCTTATTAGCAGACTGCATAATAATTACATTAAATTGGGATTAAAATTATACAGTAAAGAACAAAATGCTATTTCCCGAAGTTACAATACTTCTCTATCATAACCGGGTTCATTAATGTAGTTTCGTGGTCGAGTGGTACAGACACTTGCCTCTCACCCTGAGGTTCTGGGTTAGATCCACTGTCGAGAAACTAGAATTTTTTCTAAACCAGAAATTAATCCTAGCATATTCAGACACGGTGTGTGTCCATTGTTTTTAAATGTGTAGCCTTCTCCCACACAAGGTGTGTTGAGGTACCTTCAGAGATATAGGAGGTTGTATTACCTGTGGTGTTTAATTAATAGTGAACATAAACTACAAAAACCAAAAATCGATTAACATGGACTTTTTGCTTCAAAGGGATTAAATTTAAGGAGATAACTGAGCTGAATTTTGTATATGGCACTACTCTTGCCAAATAATCTCGATGATCATTGTATAAACTACCTAATCAAATAAACAAAACATTATACATTTTCAACTGAAAAAAAAAAACAGTAATTGCGAAATGTAACAATTTTAATTCAATAATTAATCTGCTTCTTCTTCCACAAAAGCTGGAATGGACTTGTTTGTGACCATCTTAATGAAAATGACGTGTCATATTAATATTTGGTACAAAACTGATATTTAAGTCATTTTGTCGTCACAATGCAAAATGACATGACAAATCATTTTCATTATTACTGTGACGTGACCGTGTTATATGACCAACCTCCCATCACTAGACAGGATTCAGGAAAATTTTATTAATTGTATAATTAAATAATTTATAAATCGGATGAAGTTATTAATGATAAACAGGAAGATTACTATAGAAAATATGAGCAAGACATAAAAGAGGAAGATCAATATTATGAAAGTGATGTCTACTGGCAATAAGGAGAAATTATTTAATTTATCAGCATAAATAAAATGTAGAAGAGATTTTTTCTTAGCGTTTGTCCGCAAAGGCTATAAAGTAGCAATAAAAGCAGTTCTCAAGATGTTGATTATTATTATTGTTATTAGGATAAGAATTTTAAGCGACGTGACGTAAATAACAGGAGTGAACACGCGGCGCGTGGTATGCTTACAGATTTTCCTTCACAAAATGTTTTATTTATATTGACTTTATTTAATTTATTTCCATTTATAATTTCCTTACCTTGTAAACTTCTTTGTGGTTTGGTTGGAGGCTGCAGAAAGGAAATAATTCCATGCTACTTTTTTTAAAGATGTTCTAACACTGCGAAATTGTCAGCACTAACAGCATATGTAATCACGAATCCACAATTGCACAGTTTGTGCAGACGTGGGTTGACTCATTATTAACGCCCACTAACCGCATTGGACACAACAGAAACCGCTAGAACAGTAAAAGAAATAAAAAAACTGTCTTTATACTCGCCATATGTACAACAGTTCTTAACAGGTATCGTTTTCAGACTAAACAGAACCATGAAGTAAACAATATAATATCGAGGCGGTCGCTGTCGCCAAGCTATGCGCTTTTCCTCACATATTTTATTCTCGGTGATTAACGACTCCTCATCAGTGCGGGTTTTGCATGCAAAAAATTTAATGTGTAAATAAAAAATACTCGGCAATTATCATTTATTTTATTGCGCGTTTTTCGAAATATAGTATTAGGTTTTAAACCTGTGGGATGTTGCGCAGAATTCCTATCTAATTATTATTGAACAGATGGAGGAAAAATTACTGTAGTTAAATCAGTATTGGTCAAAGAAGCCATCACATGATAATCTGTGAATACAAACACATCAATGAAACTAGGAAGTACAAAGATATACATATAGCAGTGTTCAATAATGAACTGCTGATTACACAGGCCTACAAAAAAAAAAGTTCTGTCCTAGAGACCAGACCCAACTTTTCCCATGTATTTTTTGAAAAAAATTCTATAAAGGTTTTGTGGGTTGCTGATCACGAATCTGAGATCGAAAATGAATTTTAATATGACAGCTGTCAACAAGGTGTCAAATTTCATGAAAAATGTAAAAAGTCAATATGTCAAAGTTTTTTGACTTCTGATTCATGATCAGCAGCCCAAAAAACTTAATAATATACTACAAATATTGATTTTTTACATTTTCCATGAAATTTGACAGCTGTCATTATGTCACAATTTATTTTTGACCTCAGATTCGTGATCAGCGACCCAAAAAACCTTTATAGAAATTGTTCAATAAAATTTCCCACTTAGGGGATTATAGGGGGTTGTTGGGGGTAGTAGAGAAAATTGACGCGTCAAAAATTTTTTTGCCAAATTCAGTTTCAGCGCATCAAAATACACGAGAAAAGTTAGGTCTGATCTCTAGGACAACTTTTTTTTTGTAGGCCTGTGCTATTAAACCAAAAGAAGTTAGGACACATACAAGAGACTGCATATCTCCTTGATTTATTAATTGTTTTTTCTAAAAATGTAAGACGTTATTTGATACTGATGTATTTACTGAAAAATATATTTGAAATAAATTAGTATTAAACCGGGAATACAAAATATTTGTTTATATTGATATTGAAACTACATATTGATACATATTGAGATTGATATTGAAACTAGCCTAATAATTGCTCAAAATGTCCACCATTTTGATTCACGCACTGAAGTCTCTTGATAAATGACCGCCTTACATTGTATAACATCAACATTTATACGATTGAAGCATTGACGAATCCTTTCCATCATTTCTTCTCTAGTCATTGCTTCTACTTTATAAATGTCTGACTTTACAAATCCCCAAAGAAAAAATCCATTGGAGTTAGGTTAGGTGATCTAGACGGCCATGCAGTGGTACCTAACATAATTTAATAAAATAATAAATTAGATATAATTTTAGCAGCTTATTAAAATATCAGACCTCTTCCTATCCACCTTTCGGGAAACTGGTTACCAATAGCCTGACTAACATTTATACATTTATAAAATGTGGTGCACCATCAAGTTGTAACCACATATTATTTGTAATTTAATCAGGAATATGCTCGATCATATGTAAAAACGTATTTTGCATAAAATCCAAGAAAATTGCTCCATTCACATTCCTCTCAAAAAAGTGAGGACCAATAACAATCACGTACAATTCCTGCTCAAACATTTAAACTCCAGTTGTGCTTGTAAGGATTTGTCTTTACAACATGAGGGTTTTCTGTGCCATAATAATGGAAATTGTGCCTATTCACAAATCCATTGCGATAAAATGTTCATTCATCCGTGAACAACACAAATTTGAAAAATTCTTCATTTTCTCCAATTTGGTTTTGAGCCCACTGGCAAAAATTTAATCTACGATTTAAATCCACATCCAACAAAAGCTCTTGATGCAGCTATAGGGGTGAAACTTATTTTTACGAAGGCATAGGGAAACACTGGATTTACCGACCTTTAAATCCCTACATAACTCTCGAACACTTGCTGTAGGATTTTCAGTTACCACTAAAGTTATAGCCAGCTCATTTTTTTCACTTAATACATTTCATCGTCTGGCGTTCTTTTCATATGCAACACTTCCAGTATGGTCAAAACGTTCTTTAAAATTTTCTAAAGACCTGACATCAGGACACCTATCGGGATATTTTTGACTATACACTCTTGATGCCAGTAAACAATTTCTATAACATTCACCAGTAACATACATCATGGATATCAAATCTTGTTGACAATAATTATAATTCATATTATTTTTCATAAAAACATTATTTCAACTTTATCACGGTAATCTCTAAAATGTGGGGAATTGTATGCGTTATTCATCCATGTAAAAAAATTATAGGCATTCTATTTAAAAAAAATTGAGAAAAATGGTAATTAAATATCAAGAATGTAAACAAATATTTTGGACTTCTGGTGTAATAATAATTTATTTCAAAAATGTTTTTCAGTAAATACATCATTATCAAATAATGTTTTACATTTTTTAGAAAAAAACAATGAATAAATCCCGAAGATATGGCTGTCAAAAAATTTTTTGTAAATTACCAAAAAAAGAACATGAAAAAAATCATGACTTGGCAACGCTGCATCTGATTGGCAAAATATTTTATGGTGTAATACAGAGCCCTGGCGCCAAAAAAATACAGGGCGTTCCATTTAAAAAAAATATACTTTCTTATGTAACTCATTTTTGTGACACCGTGTATATTTGAAAATAATTTTACGTTGTAGTAAAATGAAACATTGAAAGTTTTGTTACGAAAGTTTTTTTTATAAAGTTAGCCGTTTTTGCACAATCTTCCGAGGAAACATTATCTGGACACCCTGTATATCTTCAGAAGAAAAACCTAATATAAATAGTCCTGAGGATGTGTCAAAATACATGAAACGTGGACTAATTAAAACTTGATTTTCTCCTTTCTTCCAACCTCACTTCAATTAATTTAAAAATATATGCAAAGCTTAATGTATTGAAAAATATAAAGTAATAATAAATGTTATTCTTCCATGTCGTTTACAAGTAATTTTTTTTTATTCCTATTTATTTCTATGTTGATATTTATATACACATGAAGTATTAAAAAAAAAAATTGAACAAAAAAAGTTGCCGGGAATTGATCCAGCAATCTAGTGTTCCTGAGTCTAGCGCCTTGGTCTCTGAACCACATTCGGCTCATTGGAGGCAGTTACTCCAACACCTTATAAGCAGAACACTGAATTTTTAGAGGCTTATTTTTCAAAAACAACTTTTTTTTAGAATAGAATAGAATTTATTGGTGTTTTTGATACAAATAAAACATTACACAGGTCAAAGATTTACATAAAATAATCCATAGAGCAGTGCAAATATTAATAGCAATACAGTAATATTAAAAATAAAATTATGTACATTTATAACAATTTTTTATATAAATAAAATGGAGTAAAATATGCCAAAATGACAACTGCCTAATATGAAGAAGTGTCAGATTAGAAATCACACTCTAAGAATTCATTTAAGCTATAAAATGCAGAAGATACCAGAATTGTTTTAACTTTTATTTTAAATACATTTTCAAGTAAAGGGGTAATTTGTTGTAAAATAACGGTCCAAAATAGTCTATGCTTCATCTAGATTTTTTTAACCTTAAATTTTTAAAGTATGTATATTTTAATTTGTATGAGTATTGTAATTATGGACTTCAGACATTTGTATATTTATGGATATTTGTCTTAACTCTTTAACGTTCACTGGTCGATTAAAAAACCAAGTCCATAAAAGTCAAATCATATGGAAATTTAATATGAAAATGAGTCTTAATGCAAATCGTATGTGTTTAAATGCTCTCTGGCGTATTCAGCAACCACAAAATTATTCATAGTGCACATAAGTGCTAAAGTGGTTGTTCTAGGAACCAGTGTTCCACATGCGTAACAAATTCGTCACGTGGTAAAGAGTATGGTAAATATTAGTGTTTTTACCTGTTTCTAAGAAAATTAATTGTATCATATAAGTACTATGTATTTCCTAATAGAACTTGTAATAATATGGCATGCTAAAATAGAGAAAAATACCATAAATTACGGTCACAATTGTAAATAAAAGTTATTACATCACCACAAAAATTCGCGCGCTTTTTATTTCAAGCAACGTTTTGATATCTAAACGAAATATATAAATACAAATTTTAGTATATCTGTAAAATAATATGTTTGAAATTCATGAAACACAAAAAATTTTATAAAGTTTATGTTGCGCGTTCGTGTTATTTCTAATTTTCTTCACGGATAACCTCACTAATTTTTTTTTACTTTTGATCTTTATTTATTTTGATCTATAAATGTATATGAAGCAAACTAAGTAAGTATGCCAAACATATTAGGGGAGACTGGGGTAAAATGATCCCGGCGAGTCAAATGATCCCTCTACCTAAACACAACTATCATTACCGTCTACTGACCAATTACTGTAAGATGTTTAGAATGATGCAATTAACGAGTTTGTATGGCGGTTAGTGATTCCTTATTTCCGGTCAATGAAATTATTTAATTTTTATATTTACGGTTTTATATTTTGTGGTTGACCTATCGACCCATGAACAAATGCTGCACTTTGGTTACATAAACATTTGTTGGTCGCTATTTCGACCACCCATTAAAAAAAAAAAGATAGATTAGTTAGAATTTTTTCAACATTTTTAATGACATCTGTATATGTCAAAGCACCCATTTTATGAAAATTAATGTGATTTTCAATGAAAAATAGTACTGCCCTATAAAGGGTTAACATAAATTAAACTTTGATAAATATATAGACTTGGTGTGGTTACTATACCAAGGCTTTTAAAATGATCTTTAACATCTGTGTAAACCTTATTGATTTCTTTTAAATATTGAAGACTGTTTCACTGTGGGCAGAGTGGTCTCAGACAAGTATTGCATAGCTTGTACTAGAATGAAAAAGAGCATGATAAGTAAAGCTGGCCGAAGTACATGGCAGGGCATAGGCGTACATATCATAATAAACATAATAAAAGAAATTAACAAGTAACAAAAGCGATAAACTGTTACAATTTATAACAGTGTATGCACAACTTACCCTCTTAACTAGCTTGATGAACTAGCTTAGTTATCACAAACTGGAGAAGATCTGTAAAAACTTTGCCACATTGGGTATGTTTCTATGGTTGTTTACGTGAGTGGTATTCGGTGTGGTGAAAAATATGCTTATATTTTGAGAACGACCGTTTGACATCTATTGATGTAATACAGGCATACTTAAAATAGTGTTTAAACACACTTAACAGATCTGGAGATGCACCATCAGTACCATCACAAATTTGTCTTAATCTGGTAAAACCGGTGTCATTCTTTAACACACCTTGCGAACTTTTCTCTAACACTCTCATTTTTTGTATCACCTATAGCATGTAGCAGTCGATTTACTTCATCTACTATTTGCAGTGACTCCTCTAACGGCAACACACTGTTTTTTATGGCGTCATGTAATCTTTTATAGTTCTTGTGAATAGTTTTTAAATCTATTTCAATGGAAATATTTTTGAATTTTGTCTGGCTTTCCTTAATATTTGCAGCATACAGGATTGAATTTTAGTATCACAGCTTTTATATGTAAATATTCAGCATAATAAAAAGCTGCCTTCAACCATTTTCTCCAACATGTAATAATCGGCTGTGGTAGTTCGGGAATACCATGATACTTGCTGTGAAATACGCGAAGACGTTTAGAAGATTTAAGAAACACTTTTTTGTACTTGCTATTAATGCATCTCTGGAAAACCTAGTTGAATAATTTCTGCCACAACATGTAAAGCCTGCACTTTACACATAACATGTACCAACCTACAACCGTGTTCTTGAAGAGAACGGTCTATCAAACGCATTGTCGCGGCATCATCGGTCACAAACATCAACATTTGATTTGTTTCCTAGCGTCTCCAGCACCTCTCACGTAATTGTTTTACCAGTACACTCAGTGTTTTGCTAGTTGACAGTAAAAATGTCGATTTAAGGGAATTCAGTACCCTTACTATAACATTTACAATAGAATTTTTTTTACAATCTGTCATCTCGTCAACACATAACCACAGCCCTATATTTTTTAATACACATTTGATCTTATTTACAATGTGTTCGCGTACAGTTGGTACATAGTTACGCAACATTGTGCGACTTGGTAACATCACCTGTGGATTGTATTTTTTTCAGTATGTGTAGCGAAACATTACAGGCAATCTGCATAAACAGTAAATCGAACATAAACTGTGTTGTCAAAGGCACACTATTTTTTTTTTTAGTTTTATGCTGATAGTATTTACGTGACGTCTACAATCATATTTGTCCCAGCACATCAGATCTGTTTCACACACATTACAAATTATTGTAACACCATTATATCCAGCATATTGCTGGTTTTTTACCCTTGTTTACGTCTGACATACTTTATTATTAAATTAATATCAACAATACAACGAGGATGAATAAATTAAAAGGCAAATACCACGCCATGTAACAATGGACTAAAACATAAATATAAATGGACAGCAAGACACCGTTGAACTGCCCCATGACTCGCTAGCAATGATAAACCATCAAAGTTATCTTAGGTGTAGTTACAAATATAGATGTTTTGCTAATTTATTATATCTATAGTCAGCATGTTGGTCCCATTTTAATGTAAGATCTGTCATGACATCCAGAAATTTTACTTTGACAGGGTTATTTATAATTTGGTGCCTTATGCAAAGATCATTTCCTCAGTTTTATCATTATTTAATTTTAAAGAATTACACAAGAATCATTATTCTGCATCATATTGCAATTTTGCCATAGCTTGGGAGTTTCATAATGTCTCTTAACATTTATGACTGTTGCATCATTAGCGAATAACACATAGTCGCTGCCAGGTCCAGTAGATGGTAAATCATTTATATAAATTAAAAACAGTATTGGACCACACAGCTACCCGTGAGGTACCCCGTGTTAAATTTTTTTTAAGCTCTGAATATTTATTATTATAGAAGGTTTTTTGAAAACGTTCTTTGAGGTAACTTTTTATTAAAGAAATAGTATTTGATAGAAAACCATAATACACTAATTTGTTGATTAAAATTTTGTGAGATAGACAATTGAAGGTCTTGCTTAAGTCATAGAATGTTGAACCTACAAACATTCCTGACTCAAAGCCTTCGACTATGTTCTCAACTAAATTATTGATGGCATGAGTTGTTGACTTCCCTTCCTGGAATCCAAATTGGCTTGAATTTATCAAATTGTTTGTTTGGAAATATTCAGTAATTTTTTTTTTTTTTTTTTGGCAAGTATTCAAAAACTTAATATAGGATTTAATGGTATGGCCTATAATTATTTGGTTTATCGACAGGGCCTTTTTTGAATATAGGAACAACTTTAATGATTTTGAAAGCACCGGAATATTATCTTCCGTTATGTATACATAAATTGAAAAGTTTTGTTAATGGATAATTTAAAGCTTTTTTTTTATTTTAACGATTTTGGCATTCATGTCAAAACACTCTAGTGTCCTTAGGCTTTATCATATCAATAGCTTCACGTACTGTATAATAAGTTACTGGTCTGCAACTGAAAGTTAGATTAGGTTTCATTGTTTAAGAGGAGATTAAAAGTCAATTGAAGAATTACATGTTTTTTACAATTTTTGTGTAAATGTCAGTGAAGAACCCATTAAGGATATTTGCATCCAAATTAGAATTGTTCGATGAGTGTTTTTTAAGTTTGTCTGTTTTCATTGACTGTGTCCCACATAGATTTGACTGGATTTACAGTCTTTCCAGATAAGTTTATTTTCTGTCTATATATTCTGTATTCATTTATTTTTGAGGTAACGTTGAAGATTTGTAAATTTCATTTAATTTGATAAGCATGTTAAATTTTTCTCATATCTTTTAATTTGTCTGTGAACAATGATATATTTTTATTTTTAAATTTAGTTTTTTTGACAATTGAAAATGAATAGTGTAAGCATTTTAACAAGAACTCCATAAACTTACAATGTTATCACATTCATCTTTGACATCAATAAAGTGCCAGTCTTGATCTTTTAATAATTATAATATAATACTTAGGCACTTTTGAGTTATTGACCTATAATGATTTATTATCCTCAACAAATTTATCATCCACATCAAGTCTACAAAGCTCTGTGTTCCGACATCAGTGGATCGAAAACATTCATCTCATAATCAATTAAATTAAAACGAAATTTATAAATATGTTGTCTATGCAGTCTACTCTAGTATTTTGAAAAATAGTTTGATTATGTATTTAGTTCAGCAGTATTAAATTTTAGATTAAAATCACCATTTATGATGAAGATTTTATCAGAATTAAAAAAAGTTTAAAATTTGAATAAAAACGCCATAAAAGATATCAATGTCACCATTAGGAGATGTATATTGTGTGTATGACAATATTTTCCATTAAAAGTTCAATAGCAGAAATTTTTCAATTAATTTCACTAGAATATTTTGTTATGCCGAGTCTTTCTTTGTAATGCAAACCATTTTCATAGAACATTATTGTGTCACCATGAATGTGATTTAACCCTGCATAGACAGAAGCCACATTGTAGTTTTCTATTTTTACGTTGTCAATTTGATTGGTAAATAAAAACTGTTCACAAAAACAATACTTGGTAAGGTTTATCTAAACATTTCAAGTAGCATTCCAGTTCACCACATTTGTTATTTAAAGTTTGTATATTAATGAAGAAAACATTTAATTTATTTGCTAAACAATTGTATTTATTGGAACAGTATTAGGTGGTCGCAGCTATTGAAGAGACATTTTGAAAATTTACATCATCCTTTTATTTTTAGCAAATTGGTAAGCATCAACTACTGTGCCCTTGGGCCAAAAGTTTACAGAATTAAAGGTTTTTGCTAGTCTCTGTGGAACTCCAATTTTAAAAGCGGAAACATTGAATGGCAAGCTCTTCAGTTTTAGCTTCTCACATATACAGTAGTCATGCTTCGAAACTTCGGTAAGGCAATCAAGAATATCTTGAATATTTATGTCTTCATCAAACCCAGATATGAATATCCAGTTAGTTCTCTGTACTACATGCATTTACTTTAAAGCATTACTTGGATTTTCATTGCCGGTACATATTTTCTTACATACAAACTTTCTCCCGTTTGTTTGAGTTTTCCACTCAGTATTTGGAGCGTTATATGTGATTGTGAATCTGTATTTATTTCTGTAATATTTGACATATCATTTTCAGAACATTTATCATATAGAGGAGTTTCTGTTTTTTGAGCTGTAATAAGAGCTTTATTTATTTAACTATAAAACTGTTTTTGCTTGAGTTTTAGTTTTACTTTTAATCGACACTGGCTTGTTCTTGGGAGCATCCATTGTTTTGACGGGAGAAAAAGTCAGGCTGTCATGTTCTTGGTACACACTGTATTTTGTTTGGAGCTGGATATCTCAGGTGTGTTATTGCAATTAACTGGGGCCTGTTTTAATGTAGAATTATAAGTTTTGTTGATGTTTTTTGTGCCTACAACTTATTCTGATTCTTTTTTATAATTTCATGTTTTCTTCCAATAATTTATTATTTTTTTTTAACAAAGTGGTATTTTCTTCTAGTAATCTTATATTTTTGAACAATAATTTATAGTTATCTTCACTTTCTTTAAGTAATTTCGTGAGTAATTCATTTTCAGACTTTAAAGTATTTATTACCTCTTGACTGGTGGTTGAGGTTTCATGTGAGGTTAAATCACAACATTTTATTCTTGATTCTCCTTTTCATTAACTAAATTAGGGAAATCTCTTTTGAGACAAGATTTGTGATAATTTCCACAATTTACACACACTACATTATTACTAGTTCTGGTTTTACATTTTAAAAGCATCAAAAGCAATTCAGACTCATCAGCAGCAGCCATGTTGATTATTATCATCAGCTAACTGGAATTTATTTCTACAAAATTTTGTTTATAAAATGCCAGATTTGGTTGCTTCAATGGTTTATACAACTGCTATTACATTTGGAGGTGCTAATTTTCCACCATCCACATCATAGCAGTTTCACAATGACGGAGCACAAACATAATCAGATATTTTATTCGAGCGTTCGTGTAAACTATTAGGTAAATGAGAAGAGCTAGTTATTGTTCATTCAAAAAAGTGCAAAAGTAGTTACTGTCATTCAGATATGTGCAAAACTAGTTCTAATTACTTTGTAATACCCAATAACCATTAAAAAATAAAATTTCAGGTTTGGGACCGTTTCTGTGGTCGAAACTATTTCTGAAAATTTTTTCGAGCATTGTCCGAATTTGGGTTGTGGGTATAACATATTATTCTGTACCACATGTAGAAACCATTATATAGTTTAAATATATTTAAGAGAAATACTTCTCATTATGTAAAGAAATTTTTTTAAAAATTATTGTTTGTCAAATGAATGTTTATGTATTTATATTTATGTTGATTACGTAATTTTTCATTGTTGTATTGTCTTTTTATAGCAAAAAATTGCAAAGAAAAATATCTATCAATCTATTTATTTTAGGTAGAAAAAGTTGATTTTTTGCGAGCGAAATCTCTTCTTGTACCTGCTTCTCATAGAATTACTCAGGGTTTAGGAAGAAAGTTGTTACCAATTCTGGATCCTATCTTACAGAAACCTTTAGAAAAAACTTTCTCAGTTCTTGAGCAAACATTTCCTCATGGTTTAAATGCTTCATTGTCAAAGTAATGAATTCATAATAAAAGAAAAACTCTATTATTATTATTATTTTTTTTTTTTAGAGTAAAATTGTCTCCCAATGTTAGACCAGCTCAATTGCTTATAACTGGAAATGGTCCAGAACACGGTCAGACTTTACATCTTGCACCGGCAATTTTATTTCGAATGGAACATATACATTCGTATCTACTAGATATACCAACGCTATTTCGAGAAACTGGTCGATCACCAGAAGAAGCATGCATTCAGGTATTAGTCTTATAAAACTCTCTTTTATATATAAAAAAAAAAATTGGACAACCCCAAAACCAAAGCTGAAGCTACACAGACAGGGGTTACACAGTTGAAAAAACGCAGACACATACAACTGATCCTTTCGACTATCAGGATTGGAACCCGGTAGTCGATAGACAGTAAACCAGCTACATTTGTCACCTAAAACACTGGCACAGTGCGCTGCCGAACTCGGTTATTGGTTTCATAATTGTTGCTATAAAGAAACAAGATTAAAGTACACATAAAGAATATAAGGTAAAATTGCAAAAACCTTTAAAAGAAATTTTAACGTTACACACGCCACACACCACACACACACAGGGAATTTGATATTAGATTATCTATTAATGGCTTCGTGGTCGAGTGGTAAGGACACTTGTCTCTCACCCTGGAGTCCCAGGTTCGATTCCCGGTCAAGATGCTAGATTTTTTGTAAACCGGAAATTAATCCTAGCATACTCGGACTTGGGTTTTTGTCCATTGTCTCTAAATGTGTAGCCTTCATCCACACAAGGTAACTTGAGGTACCTTCAGGGATACAGGGGGTTGTATTACCTGTGGTGTTTAATTATTATTATTATTATATTTTTAGTACTTATATTTTTAATACTTTTCATTAATCAGAATTTCTTCCAAAAAAATATGTTTTGTTATATCTAGCAAACAAATTTCCATGCAGTTTAAAAAATTATGAAACTTTAAATTTCAGGTTTTCAGCGAAGCCAGAAGAAATGTACCTAGTATAGTATATATTCCTAGTATTGACAAATGGTGGGAATTAGTTACAGAAACTGTTAGAGCTATTTTAGTTGCTCAGTTAACACAGTTGGATCCAAATATACCAATTTTATTTTTAGCTACAGCTGATAGATTGTATGATAATTTACCTAATGATGTAAGTAGTATTTTTAATCATTATCCTAATAATAACTGATATTATTGATCTAATATATATTTTTCTCTTTACAAAAATATGTTGTTTATTGGAACAACCAATGGCAGCTCATAATCTTGTAGGGGACTCTAGAAAACGTCACCTCAAAGTAAATTAACAAAATTACTTTTCCTTTGAAATAAGTAAAATAATAAAAAAAAATGATGTGGTGCTACACCATATGAATTTCTTTACTCGTTTTTGACAAATCTTTTAAATAAATTAGCAGAAGACAACATTATCAACTATAAATATTTTACATTTAGACAAAAATGTTTTACATTTTTAATCAATTTTATTTGCATCATAAGCAAGTTGTAAAATTAGGAGTGAGATAAGATATAAAATGTTGATTTATTATTGCTACTCGGAATTTTAATGTGTTTCTTTGATCTACTTCTTGTATCATAATTATGTGAAATGTAACTTCTCAAATTGTGATTTTTTGTGAAAGTATAAGCAAGTGAAAAGAATATACAGTATTGGAAAAGTTTAATTAGAGTGCCTGCTTTGTGTGCGTGCATTAAGGATAAAAATAGCAGTCATGCATGGGATAGAAAGATAATTATGCACCAATGTTGCCTCATTGTATGTTGTGTTTGTGAGGTAAAGAGGACACGCCCCATCATATCCCTTCTTTACACACACAGTTTATTGTACAGATATTAGGTGTTTAGGAAAATTCTAGCAATTTGCAAATATTCTCTATCCAAAACTATAAGAAAAACAAAGACAAATAGTGAATTGGCCACTCGGGGTAAGTTCTTAAACCCTTCAAAAACCACGAAGTTGCGAGTACGACCATTGGTATGCGTAATTAGTAGCGGGGCGTAGCCAATAAATTATTCATCTTTAGGTCATGTGCTGTGATGGCCCTCCCTTCATCAGATCATAGCAGGTAGCCGATGACACTGTCGCACACATGACTTTGCTATGTTTATCCTTTATGCACACACACAAAGCAGGCACTCTAATTAAACGTTTTCCAGTACTGTGTAAGGTATGAACATTATAAATTTCAGCAGAATATATAATTTTTTTTTAGAATGTAATTTTGGAATAACTGACAATGAGGGCTAACGTTGGCGCCATTGGTCGAGTAAGGTCGTGTCAAAAGTTATTAGGCGCGGGAAAAGTTTAACGTGTTTTATTATAATTATTTCGTACACCAGCAAATAAAAAACCTTGTTAATTGTACCTCAGTGTTGTGCAGTTCCAAGTTCCAAACAAAAGGCGGGCATATGCTTCCGAGAGACAAAACTCTCCTAAAACATTGGTTGATAGAGATAACTTTACTTCTTCAAAACATTCGTGTGTAAGAAACATTTTAATCCTGACGATTATACGTTACCAAAGAAGTCTACTACAGAAAATCGTGAGTAATAATCATGTACATTCGTTGTTTTCATCATACTCATCCTTGATATAACCTTTAATGACATAAGACACTTCTGATAAATACAATAATTTCCCTACTGAGCAAGTAAATTACTACTTTCCCCTTCTGCCATTAATGTGTTTAATGTTTTTTTTTTAGCTAATTTTTATAAAAATTACTAAAAACTAGGGTTAAAAAGTCACAGTAAACGTTAACGTTCAGTGACATTGATCTTTCCGTACACTAGCACCTCTCGTGGTGAATTCAAGCGCGTTAACCCTCATTGTTTAAGTGCGTTATTATACAGACCATTCCATACTAAAATACCATATCTCAATAGCGATTCTACCAAAGATTTATATAATATCAAAAGTAAATTTTTATTGAGAAATTCTCTCATAAGGTAAAATTTGTGTATTAATTTACTCACCTTAGTTGCCAAGTAAATTATATGTTTGTCCCATTTCAGATTTTCATCCACCATTATTCCAAGATATTTATTTATACTTCTGATATGTTTCCATTTATATTTTCAATTTTGATCGATTTGAATTTATGACGACTTGCACTTGTTAGTGCAAAACAGATATATTTTGTTCTATTTGCATTTAGTAATAACTTATATGTATCAAACCAGTATTTAACAGTTTTAACTCCATCAATTAAAGTAGTTTTTGTTTCATTCCATGTTGAGCCTTTAAATATGAGTACAGTGTCATCAGCATATCAAATAATTTTGCAGTTAATATTTTGATTTAGTAGACAATTTAAGTAGGTAGGTCTAATGACAGTGCCTTATGGCACTCCTATTTTTATAATTTTAGGGTCGCTTAGGCTGTTCCTGATTTTGATGTACTGGTTTCTCTCCGCCAGATAGTTTAAAAAAATATTCAACACAGTACCCCGCACTTCATAATGTCCCAAGACACTAAACAGTTTTTCGTGGGGCACTGTGTCAAATGCTTTTGCTAGGTCGAGAAATACAGCTAATGATTTTTGATTAGTGTTAAGATTGTTGGTTACCTCCTTGGTAAGTTCGTATATTGCATCACATGTACTTCCATAAAACCAAATTGATTTTTTGATAGAATGTCGTGATATTGTAAAAATTTTATTAGTTGGTCTTTAAGGCACTTCAAATATTTTATTAAAATTGTTTATTAAACTTATAGGCCTAAAATTACTTATCAATTTTTGACTTCTGTCTTTATGTATAGGTGTAATAATTGCAGTTTTAAATTGTGTGGGTACTACACCGGTTGAAAAAATAAGGTTTATAATGTGTACTAATGGACTAAGTATAGTGTGTCCATTTTATAACATTCGTGATTATCCCATCCATGCCAGGAGAACTATTGTTCTTTAGAGAATTTATATGATTAATAATATCTTTTTCAGTTTACTGGTTTAAGAAACATTGTAGAATTATTGTTGGATATTTGAAAATTACCGTTATTTTGAGGCAGTGGAATTTTTTGTGACATATCAATTCCGATGTTAATAAAATAATTATTACAAAAATTTGTCACCTCCTTATCAATATTAAACGGTTTGTTATTTTCGTCTAGAATTTGTAAATAGTTGTCTTTTTTATTTGTGTTTTCATTAATGGCTTCTGATATTATTCGATATATTTTGTTTAAGTTGTGTTTGTTGTTTAATATTTGATCTCTGTAGTAACTATTTTTAGCATAATTGATAATACTTTGTAAACGATTTCTAAATGCTTTATATTAATTTACTAAGTTTGTGTTATAATTTTGTAATAGTTTCTTTTTAATTTTTTCCCTATTATTTATTGATGTAATGATGCCATTTATGATCCAAGGTTTTATTTTACGATGTTCTTTTGTTTTTAGAATTCTTATCATTTTTGACTGTTGAAGGAGGTTAGTATAAATGCCGGGTAAATATATTTGTTGCTTCCTGTGGATTGTTGTTTGATGTCACAATTGACCAATCTTGTGACTGGATTAGATTTCTGAATTTGGTTTAGTCAGTTTTAACGATTGTGTATGTTTTAATATTATTTTCAACATAGTTTTGCAAATTTTTATTTAACATAACTGGATAATGATCTGTAATATCAGTGTGAAGTACAAAAAACATGATAGTATGTTGGATTTTTTTTGTTTCTTATAAAAATATGGTCCAAAGAAGTTAATGTAGGAATACGTGTTGGTACATTAATGTATGTCTCAAAGCCATGCTGGGCTAAAATGAATAAATAACTATTCACATGGTTGTCATCTTTTTCTAATAAATTTAGGTTAATATCCCTAATGAAATTTTCTATTTGTTTATTTAATTTTTCAGTTAAATATAAATTAATATCTTCAATAAAATCTTGTTTTTCAGTAGAGGGAGAACTGTATAATGCTGTGATGCCAAAGGATATTTTGTTAATTTCAAAATTTATTTTACTGATTTACATGTGACTTAGTCTTACTTTTTGAATGTCAGCGTTAATATGTGTTTTAATAAATATGAGCATCCCATTATTTTTATTATAGTCACCAAAATTGTAATATGTTTTATAACCAGGTATATTAAATTAATTGAGTGAAGTTGATGTGCTTCACTAAGTATATTATAATTATATCACAAAAAGTAAGGTTGTAAGATTGTATTATAATAAATAATTCTTCAATATTATGTCTTGCACTTCTTATGTTGAAATGAACTATAGTTAACATTTTATTATTAAAGAATTATACATTAATATCACTAGGAATTATCATAGCACCATCGTTTCATTTCCTATAACTTCCAAAATGTCAAGAATTTCCATTTCACTTTGCTTAACTATTTTCACCATAATCAGTTCTGTTTTTCAAATTCTTTATATATTATTTAAATGTAGGGCATTCTGGGTTGGTGGCTTTATGATTCACATCGTAGTTTTTCTTATATTTATTATTCGCCTCTTGGCAATTTGTACATTTTATTTTTATATCATTTTGGCATTCACTAGTTTTATGTTCTACTGAGCATTTGGCACATGCAATTTTATTAGTACACACTATTTTTATGAAAATAGCCTTGACAGTTAAAACAACGTAAAACGCTTAGGTCTTCATTTACAGGATATCGTTCCCAAGACTTGTTTGTAATATATAAATTTATTAAACGTAATTGGTGAGCATCACAAAAGATTGTCGAGCTGTTATTTTTTGATTTCTTTACATATGTCACTTTAAAGTCATCATTTTCATCCAAGAATCTGTTATGATCTTGTAGACACTTTTTTTATATCCCCTCCTTCCATTTCTTGATTAAAACCAGTAATTTTAATTTTCGTTTTTTTTTTATTTTATTAATTAATATTAATTTCCTCACTTGTACATTTAATGATAATAGCACCATTTTTTGTAGGTCTAATATTTCTGATACTTTCAGGTCTGTTGGGTTTGTTTTTGTTAAGCGCAATTTTGGTTTTTTAGAGGATTTTGGGCTGTTTTAGGTTTAATAATTAAGTTTGGTATATTACTTTGTGCCTTAAATGCACTAGTCTTTACAGCATTTGCATATGTTTCTGAATTTATAGGAGCTTTTGTATTGTTCTCATCCAGCTGTTTTTGCTTTTCACTCAGGTTGATCTCAAGTAGATCAATTATTCTGTGATTGGCTTCTATTAAGGAATCTTTACTATTTATAATATTTTGAGGTAATTTAAATATATCGAATTGCTGACACGGATTGCAATAGAATTTCATTATCTGTTCTTTAAGTAGCATCACTTTAATTTCTAATGCTGATAATTGTCCACATGTTTTGCAGTATTTTTTATTGTAACCACCACAACTAACTACCGGTATTTCTTTGGTATTAGTTACTTTACATACATCGCATTCCATTTTTTACATGTAAAAATGTCTAATATAATAAAATAAAACAACTTTTTAGTTTTATTTATATTTTTCAATGTCCACTCATCTCCAAAAAAGAAATAGCCCCAATGATACACCTATGGATTTATGCTATTTACGTGTTTTGTTCATTTAGTGTAAAAACCAGTTGATAAGTTTTTGTTTAATATCCTTTTTTTTTATTTTTTCTTTTTTATCACTAGAAAAGTCCTATAATTATACATTATTTGATGATTATTATGAAATTTGTTCAAATAACTTAAAATTTATTATCCTGTTATAATGAATGGATTTTTATGCACACAGCAGTATAAAATTCAACTTTTTCTGCACTATTTAATATTATAAAAACATTACTTTTGTAGGAGAGAATAACTGTAACACTTGTTACAATAAATGGGCAACAATTAAAAATTACTTGATTGAGTCGACCTTTACTTGATGAAAATCCATGTTATACGAAACATAATAAAACTTTTTGTTGTTTTTGATTTTCACGAAATTTATTTTGAATATATATTTTACATGACAATTGTTTCGCCAACACAGTGACTTCGTCAGATGTGAGTATAATACTCACAACAACAAAAAGTTTTATTATGTTTCGTGTAACAATTAAAAATTATTGATTTTCTGGTTTTCCAGTGCTTTTTTTTTTTTTTTGTGAATCAAATCTAAAATTCTTAGCAAGAAACTTTTAAAATACACTAAACAGCATTCTTTTTATTACTTTACATTTGACAAATTATTAAAATAAAAATTGGCTGATATTATTTCACTATTATAAGAACACAATGAGACGTGTAATCCTAATCAAGTGAATGCCACCATAGCAATTCCGCATGACAATACAAACATAGCTGTATGATGCTTTTCATATACACTTGTACCTTTAGAAGTTGATATTAACTACAGAAGCCTATGATATGATATTCTATTAATATTACTTATTTTATCGAAGGAATTGTTGCATTTACCTCTTTCAATATAATAACAAAAATAGAATTTTGATATCTTTGCTAATACTCCTGTAGTTTTCACTAGACAATTCTATAAATCCATCGAATTTATGGAATCATATATATATTAATCGATTAATATCAGTTATTATTTATTTATTTATTTATTTTTTCGGAATATCCAATGCCGGACAGTCCTCCCGTAACCTCCGACGCCTCACGGGAGTCGCGCCGGCGCATTAACTACAGCCACTCCCCACATCCCGCAGGGTTAGTGACTGTAGATACCAGAGTCGTGTGCCCTAAGCAGACGGAGAAAACCCAGAATGACCGCCTTCTGCATTTGGCAGGCCGGTGTGATCTTCAGTTCTGAGAGCAACGTAGGCTTTATCCCACCGAGTACACCGATTATTAGGACGACCATTTTTACCGAGTAGCACTTGGAGCTCGTACCGGAGATCGCGATATTTGGTCCGTTTCTCCTCCTTCTTCAAGGTGATGTTTTTCTCCGCAGGTGCCGAGAACTTGATGACATACATCACCTTGAGTTGATGGTCGAGGAGGACTATGTCAGGCTTGTTGGCTTGGATTAGCCTGACCGTTGGGAACGAGTAGTTCCAGTAAATCTGGTATTTTTCGTTCTCGACAACGGACTCAATATCTCCGAGGACGTAAGGCAGCACTGGTGTCTGGTCTACCCCGTACAAGTGCCTTAGATGGTAGTATAGCCCTTGTAACGCCGCGTTATGTAGGCCGAAATCGCATATATGGGGCATGCAAATAGTATGTGCATGAGCGATTCCGGCGCCTGACGGCAGGTCCTGCAATTGATGTCAGGAACCTCTACACGCCACACGCGGCTACGGTAGACCAAGGTGTTGATAACACCATCTTGGCAAGCCATAATGAATCCCTCGGTCTTCGACTTAAGCCCGGCTGACCTTAGAAAGGCGAATGTCAGCCTGGTCGATAATCCCAGTGTTTCTATGTTCTTATCGACATTTATCGATGAGCTGCCGAAACAGATTTTCATGTTCGACCTCTTTGCCTGATGTCAAATGCGAGACCGAGTTCATCTACGGCTCTTTTTGCTGCCTTGAACAATCCTGCTCCCACTCCTACAGTTTCGTGATGTTTTACAAACCATAGGAGGGGATCTGAACTCCTGAAGATGTAACATGCCATACTCAGTACTAGTCTGCCATGCGTACACTCCAGGCTCAAGAGACCTCGGCCTCCCCGTTGGCGTGGGGGGTACACACGAGGAACGGACGATCTAGGATGAATACTTCTGTGAATATACATCATCTTGCGGGTATCTCTGTCTAATTGGCGCAGCTCGTCTACTGTCCACTTTATTACTCTGAAGGAGTAGAGCAGAACCGGAACGGCAAGCATATTAGTTGCAGACACCTTGTTCTTCCTCGAAAGTTCGGAAGACCAAATCTTTCGTGTCTGTACTTGCCGCGGAGAGAATCCTTTATGTGTATTACATCCTGTATGTGCCTTTGTTGCACACCCAGATATGTATAGATCTTTCCGGTATCCAGATGTCTTAGAATGCTTCCGTCTGCGAGCTGCGCATCATCAGGAAATTCCCCGCATCGTCCTCTCTTGAGGTGGAAGACTGCACATTTGTCCAACCCAAACTTCATACCAATTTTCCGCGTGTATTTTTCGACCACCCTAAGAGCGTTTTGTAGTTCGCGCTCTCCGGGGACATACAGTTTAAGGTCATCCATATAAAATAGATGGGTGACCTTATGCCTCCGGTCGCTGGGTGGTCCACATTGATATCCGCAGGTTTGGCAGAGCCCAACAGATAATGATAGCAGTGAGATGCAGAAGGGAAGAGGACTCGGGAAGTCACCCTGGAAAACTCCTCTCCTAAATGCCACCTGCTCTGTCGTGACCCGCTGTGTACCTGATATTATGGTGAAGTGAGTCTTCCAAAGTGGCAGCAGTTGTTCTATGCATCTCACTACTTATTATAATTATTATTATTATTGGTTTACCTCCAAATTTAAAGAGCGATTAAATTTTTTAATGGAATCAACTAATCAATTTTTTTTTCCACAGTTCAACTGATTAAAAATTTGTTATCTTGTCTAGATACAGAACATATTTTCTCATTATCGAAAAGAAGTTTTAGAAGTTGAATCTCCAAGTGCTGAATTTCGGAGGTTGTTTTACAAACCACTTATAATAGATGGAAGCTTAAAACCTCCAAGACAACCTCGAGAACGACCTAAAACACCACCACCCCTTCCTAGAGCGGCAACTCCACCACCAACTCCTTTGAATGAGGAACAGTCCAAAAAATTGTATGAAATGGAGGAACATACTTTAAGAGAACTTAGAATATTTTTGAGGGATATGTGCAAGAAACTTGCAAGTAATAAACTGTGAGTATTTTCATACTTTATTCTTATAGTACAGTAGTAGTCCAAACCAGCGAGCGGCAAACGAATATACAACTTTTGCCCAATATAGAGAAAATATTTTAGACCAACGGTTTTATTGCTTTTGTTTGTTTTTTACGTGTTGTTTATTTTTATTATTTTTTTTTTTCTAGTATCGCCGTGATCTATTCCAATATTTTTTTATTTTTAAATGCGTAAACTAATATATTTTTAGCATATAGCTGCCTCACATCTAATATTAAAGACTCGATAGAGCCTTTCTGTATGATATATCATGGATTTATTCAACATTATTTTTATGATTCGCTTTTGTTTTACTTCCAAAGGAGCTACATATGTTTTTTTAACACCACCCAAGGCGATTATTCCATATTGTATAATAGATTCCACTAGGGCATAATAAATTACATTTAATTGCTTAAGCATCATGAACTGTTTCAGTGTCATTACATTTTCGACTTGTTTGTCCCATCTTAAAAAACTGTCAATTATACCTATATATTTAATTCTAGTTGTGGATGAGATTTCATCTCCATCCACATCGATTTCATTAAGTTTATTCCTAGAGCAGTTTCCAACCGTTTGAAACTGTCAGAAGCATGCACACATTGTTGTAGAGATGTACTTGTTCAACCAGAACGTTTGTTATTGCAGAGCTCTCGTAATAATCGCATCTCTATAGTCAGAAAACTATCACAAATCGTCTCTACGAACAAACCTATTATAGAGGGGTAAATATTTCTCATATGAAGTGAAAGGTACATATTTAGTTTTTTCCCAATTAATTGTTAACAGATTTGCATTAAACCATTTTTTTATTTTCACCAATGATTCTGAAATCATCGCCTGCATTTCCTCCCAGTTATTTGCTTCAAAGATTGTGATGTCATCTGCATAGGCGAATAAATTTCCATCTGCAATTAAGTTAAACAGATTATTCAGATATATGGCACCCCTTACGTTATAGTTCTTACATCGCTAATCACATTGTCAATCACCACATAGCCTATCCTATTTTCTAGATAGCTACGAAACAATTCCAAAGCTGTATCTCTGATTCCCATTTTCCCCAATTGTTTTAGCAAAAGCCGATGACACACTGTGTCAAAAGCTTTTGCTAGATCTGTAAAAACATCTATGACTAGTTTCTTCTTGTGGACTACTGCGTTCACGAAAACCAAACTGCATGTTGTGTAATATTTAGTTTTTTTCTTAATAACTATTTAATCTTAATACAATAACTTTTTTAAATATTTTAGCGATATTAGTATGAAATTGTTTAGTTCTATCTCCTCCCTTAAAAATAGGTTTGATAGCAGCTTCTTTAAAGTGAGATGGCACACATACATTTTCAGTATTATTTATAATAAACGCAAGTGGATTCGATATATATACTGCATTTTTCTTTAGTATTTCATTTTTAATTCCATCTAATCTTTATGGGGCATGGTAGCCGAGTGGGTAAAGTGCATATAGCTAGTTACTCGGTACCGAATATCGATGGTTCGAATCCACCCCGGAGCAAGTTGGAAATTTTATTTTTAATTTGTTTCGGATTAAGATGGGAGAGAACTATCGATGCCCTAAATGTGGTTCGGATTCCACAATAAACTAGGGCCTCGTCTCTCTTTACTCAACACAAAATCCTAGGATTTTCTGGGAGTTACTTCGGTGACTTGAGATGCAGTTAAGAAACACTTTAATCCAGGTGCCTTATCATCCTTTAACTTTAAAATAATGTTATAAACCTCGTGGTTGTTGGTAGGTGAAATGGGGTTTCACTTTCTAGTCTTCAGTTACTACCAATTCTCACTTTAAAGTTGAAAATGTTTTAAAGTATTGCAGAGTAATATCCTCAATGTTGCAAATACAACAGCAGTTACTTGAAAGTGTAATAACTACCTGAATTCCGTAGAATTTACGTAATTGTTACTACATGAGCATACCACAAGGTGAATTATACACTAAGGTCGCAAATTTAGTGATTGTTATGTAGTGCCTACTATATTAAAGTTTCGATGTCAGTTAACGTCACTTTTGTGCTAATTGGAAAGGACTATGGTTTTGTTAATTAAAGATAAAGTATATACTTTATCTATTTGATCTTTAAAAGAATTTTTTTTTTAACTTTTTTTGTTTTTCATCCTTGCACAGGATAGTAGGCTGCCAAAGTTAACATCCTGGGGGTGTTTTTTAAATTTTTTTTTTCAATATCTACATCACTTCACGTTTTAGTTTCGTCAGTTTATGCTTTACATATTTAACATCTGTTCGACCTTTTAAAGATTTTTTTCAAAACTTCTTTTTTTTTTTTTAATTTCTCGGGGCATTGGTCTGCGGTTGGTAGGTGTCACACGTGAGATTTTAAGTGGTAAAGATTTAGACTTCTATACAAGACTTGAATGTGAAGTTCAGATATTTTAAGTATGGCGCCAACTACATCTGTCAATGTTGATCAGTCCTTATCGCAACACAGATGGATTTTTAATGAGAAGTGCCAGATATTATCTCCGGAACATTTACAACAAATATTAGTAATATACTTTTACTGTTGTGATCACTAGTTAAAAATGCATGTGTGTGTTAGTGTTACATTCACCAGTACTTTCAGCCCTCTTTGTATTAACCACAAGGTAAGATAATTGTGTCATATATACATGAACATATTTATGTGGTGACGCATGACCTACAGGTAACCCTAGAATTAACGTAATTCGTCACTACCTCCCAATCTCCATTTATGACACAAAAAAAGTCCATTATATCTTAAAGCATGTTGAAGATGTTAAAGCATTAACCTTAGAACGCCTAAGCTTTGTTTGGTTCCAAGTCAGACCAAAGGGATCTACTAAGTGCCTCACTTTATATATCATTAAATTGCTTATGAACAATAATTTAATTAATTATTAAATTGATCATCAAAAGACATAACCTCAAAATCAGAAAGATTCTCCAATCACGTTCGAATTCATTATCTGTCAAGAACTTATTTATTTTTTAAACATAATAAATGTTTAATAACATACAAATGTGGCTAATCCGTTGCCGGTGACACATACAAGAATTGCCAATATCTAACTGAAACAGTATTACTAACAGAACGAAATAAACTTGAAACAACATAGAAAGTTGCGGTCATAAGTTGAACAATGGGGAGGTACTTTCCATTTTTCAGAGCCGGCACTTATAAAACAAATGTAGATATTAATAAACACGCCACATAAAAATTCATCTGGTGTATTTATTTATATACCTGTAACGAGGTACTGTTCTACGGAGGGTCCTGAGGGCTCCCAGCCCCCCCCCCCACTTCTTGGGCTGCATTTATAAATTGAATAAATAAATTGTGTTGGCAGCATAAAATTGTCAGGAGCTGGGATATACGGATAAGACGACTTTATGTATAGTGTGCAGCAATTAAGTGTATGGACAGGCCCGTGAGAAAATCAAAGTAAACTGCTAAACAAATAAAATTTGGAGGATATAAATTAGGTACATTTGTGTATATTATGTCATCATTTTGAAATTTATAATTATTTTTTAAAGACAATAGGGATAGTTTTTAGTATCTTCTGAAGGGGATTATTTTTCGGATCACAAAAATGTATCATAAGTCTTGCACGAGAAAAATTTTAGGAAAGTAATTATTGCAAGTCTATTTTTGGGGTCCCTGCATCTTTTGGGGTCTAATTAGGAAAAATATAGATAGATAGATAGAAAACTTTATTTGTTCCGGTTTAACAACCCTCATTGGGTATAGAACATGTCATGTAAGTGTACAAATATAAAAACATATCTATAAGGAGTACATATTGTATAAAAAGAGATATAAAGTGTATAAAATACAAGAATACAAGAATAAAATTTAAAATGAAAAAAAGAACATAAATTATCCACTCGCCTTACCCATATACATCAACAATATATCATAACTGTATTAAAAAACTATTTTATAGACATTATGGCCATTCATTTATAAAATATTCATATTATAAAAATAGTTATACAATAAATATTCTTTCAAGTCTCGTAATAGAATCCTTTCTGGCAAACTTCTTTTTTGCAAGGGTATTTTATTCCAAATTTTAATCACGTTGCATGGTATAAGTTTAGAGCTGCCACTACACCTACTCTTTCTGTCAAAATTTTTAAGGCATAGCAATACTTTGATATATCTACTGAGAGAGTATCAATGTGTGCTTTCCAGTCAAGTTTTTGGTCTATTTTGATTCCTAGAAATGAGGCTGTATCTACTGTTTCTATCATAGAACCATTTACATTAAGTTCCATTCTGTTGTTGCCTCTAACACCAAAATTTAAAATTTGTGTCTTTTCTACATTCACTAATAAGTTATTGCATGAGAACCAATTTTGGAGCAGGTCCATTGTGTTTGGTATTTCCAAACTGGCATCTTCCCTACTGTTTTCACTAAGCATCACAGAGGTATCATCAGCATATAAAATGACATCATATTGAACAAATGCTGGTATTTCATTAGTATATAATATGTACAACAGAGGACCAAGGATTGAACCTTGTGACACACCTTTCTTAATGTAAATAGTTCTAGATTTCATTAAGTTACCCTCTCTATCATTTTCAACAACAGACTGCCTTCTACCGGACAAATACGATTTGATGAGACTTTTTGGCCACTCCTCTGATACCGTACTTTTCAAGCTTCTCGACCATAATGCCATGGTCCACATTGTCAAACACCTTTGAGAGGTCTAGACAAACAACTGACGTATGTTTATTCCTATTCATGGAGTCTAGAACTTTTACTAAAGCCTGATAAATAGCTTTTGTTGTAGATCGACCTCTACGAAAACCATATTGACAGTCCGTGATCACCGCATTACCATTTCAAATATCTTACTGATATTTGACGAGAGAGACAGGTCTATAATTTTTAAGTTCACCTTTTTTTCCTTTAGTCTTATATATTGCTTTTACATAGGCCATTTTCAAACTGTCAGGAAATATACCTGTTACAAAGCAGAGATTTATTGTGTGTGCTAAGGGACCCGTAATAAGACGGGCCACTTTTTTTAGGAGTGAAATTGGAACTTCGTCCTCCCCAACAGAGCGTTTATTTTTGAAGCTTTTGATACACTCATACACCTCCCCTTCAGATACACAACTTAAAAAAAATTGAGTTTTTATTTTCATTAATCTTTGTTAGATCTACCTCCAAAGAATTATTCGTATCTGGACATGCATTGACAAAAAAATTGTTTACTTTGTCTAGCAGTTCTTTATGGTTAAGTTTGTCACAATCATCTAATAAGCTATTTTTTGAATTATCCTTGCCTGTGACTTTCTTTATTAGAGACCAGGTTGCCTTCGCTTTGTTTTCAGAGGATAAAATATATTCAGTATTTTTCAGTTGTTTATCTCGATTAATAACTTTCTTTAGGACATAAGAATATTTTTTGAAGTAGTCCTCACTTACCTCTCCCGATATCTTTAGTCTGTACAGTAATCGTTTTTTTCACGAGATTTTTGCATCCAGATTGAATGTACTTTGTGGATTTTTTGCATATAAAAAATATCGCGTCATCCATGATTTGAATGTACTTTGTGTGTTTTGAATTTTTTGGGCTAATAACTCCTATCCATTACCTCTTTAATTTTCTTAATATTGATACCAAAACCTCTACTACCATAATAAAAATAACTTGTGGTTTTCTTTATTAAAAAAAAAAAAAATTTTTTTTTTTTTGTCTCCAAAAAAAAAATTAAATGGGAAAAAGAGGTCTAAAATATATGCTAAGTCTACGTGGTCTATTTCAAGAACTCTCTCCCACTTCTCTGACTGTAGTTCTAAATAATATTGATCCAATTTTGCTTTTGAGAAAATTCTTTTTTTTGTTGATATTTAATTTTGGTTTTTTGCTTTCCTCGTGCTTAAAAGAAAGAAACTGAACGTGATGATCAGAAAGAGCCGATTCTACAACAGAGCTGCTGTTGTAATCAAAATTAACAAAAAAAGTTATCCAGAAGGGTAGTTGACTTTTTTGTAACTCTTGTTACTTAAAATATTGTTTGAGACAAGTTATATGACAATAATAAATCTAAGAAAGTATTAGTCATTTCATTTTTTTGAAGCAGATTGACATTAAAGTCACTACAAACTGTTACATTAAAAGATCCGAAATATACCTGGACATAATATAGAATTTCTTCCAGTCGTTCTATAAACACATTAAAATTTCCTAGATTTGTACGATATACACAGATAATAATTAGTTTATTTATCCTGTCTTGCACACATTCTATCTGTCCTATGCTTTTTTCTTCAATCTGTTCAACTCTTTCGAATCCCCCATTGAATATAATATAGACACATGCCCCACCATGCTGCATGTTCTCCCTTGTATATGACGATTTCAATTCATACCCATCAAGTTTAACAAAGTCCTGTTCTTCTCGTTTCATCCAATGTTCAGTCAGGCAAATGATATCAGGTTTCTTATCCCTTATTTTCAGAAATGCCTCAATCTCACCCGTTTTGTTTTTTGAACTTTGTATATTTTGGTGTAATACACATAAGCTATCTCTTGCCATAACCCTATTATCATATTGGTTATTTGCAATGCTATTGTCTATAAAAAATCAGTTTTGCTTTTTTTAATTTCTAAGTTTCTTAGATATGATGGGCATTCCTTGCTCCACGTGTGATGATGAAAGTCAATGTGTTTAATATGGAGTTTTTCGACTGCATATTTACAATTCACGCATGTAATCACATTTTCTTCTACCTTGCATTCCTTTGTCTGATGAGAGTCTCCACAATTGGCACATACTGCTTGCTTATTACAATTCTTTGCGAGGTGATTGAAACCGCAGCATTTGAAGCAAATGGGGATATCAACTGCATCGTATACAGCACATCTGTCCCAACCAATATTAATCTTTCCATTTTTTAATATTTTTTCATAGCTATCTCCATCCATCTGTATATATGCTATAGAACGTCTTCTGTTTTTTTTTTACTAGGGACAACAGTATTACTTTAATGTTAGCATTTTGTTTCAATAAAATATCCTCATTTTGTACATATATCAGTTCATCTATTTCTTCTGAGACATTTGTTTCGATAATACCCACAATTTTTACTTTCGGAAGTTTTTTAGGTTCACTAATGTCATAGTTGTTTCCCATTTTGTTGGATGCCTCCATCTTTAGTGCTTCTGCAGCTATTTGTTTTTTAACCCCCCCCCCCGGGTTTTTTTATGCATGAGACCGCTATTTTTGTAGGATCCAGAGATTTTTTTAGTTCCTTGTTTCATCATGATTTTGGATACTATTCTTTGGTTTAATTACAACCACCTGATCTACCTTCTTCTTAGCCTTCTCTGAATGTGTTTCAACTATGTCTTCTTGCGTTTTTATTACCTTGCTTATATCACTTTTTAATTCATCATTTTTATTATTTATTGCAATTGAAAGGCTTTCAAGCATTTTCCCTTGTTTTTCAATTGTATTTTTTTACTCTTCAATAGTCTTTTTCTGCTTTTTAACTTCATTCTGTATATCCTTCAATTTGCTAATTACTTTTTCGAGAAGATTGCGTGTGGATTCTTTTTGTTGACTTCTCTCCCATCTTCTTTTTGCATTCTTCACACAAAAAAAATCATGCGTTTTTTTTAGTGCAACAGCTCTAAGTTCAGAAGAGGTGAGACAGGTACATTTTTGGCATTGTATTATTTTGCATTGGTCACATGTCATTAAATCTTTTTTCTTTACAGTTGCTACAGATAGTCATTGCATTAGAGGGGATGAGTTCTAAATGTAATAAATTTATTTAATATCTTCGGACAATTAAATTAACTACACCACTGTCTTTTTATACATCTTTTTAGATAAAAAGATTTATCAATTGCTTTTTTCTGTTTCTTGATTAGGATTTATGTTTTGTTTTGATTTTTTATCACCTTTCAGCCACTGATCACTACATTCGGTTGACAGTTTGAATATTCTCCAAGAAGCTTTTTTGCAATCTTGTACAGCACAATCTTACACACAATTTGATACCAAATACACCTTTTAATATGAATTTTAAACCTCAGAAAATCACTTTTAAGGAGAGCCAGACACTATACAGACAACTTACGAATACTTCTCTATGGGGTTTTCTATTTAAAAAAATATATCTTTTGACATACCCTGTATATTTTTAGGCATATAAAATTTATTGTCTGGAAAAAATGTCAAGTATGAATTTTGAAAATATCAAGTATCTTATAAAAAATAATGGGGTGGAATGTTGAGTGAATCACCATGTACTTCGGACTGTTGTCTCTTCTCTTTAAGATGAATTTCATGGAGGCCCTGATTATTATAATTATAATCCAAGAAATAAAACAGAGTAAATAAAATATAGATGTGACTGAAAGAAAACATCTGCAAGCTGAAAGATTTGGTGATTGATAATAATTAGAGTATTAAATGCTTTTGCCCTGCAAGGATATTGTATGTTCTGTTGTCAAAGAATTATATTCAGTTTAATGCCGTTTTGTTTAGTTTCGAATAATTGTAACTTGTTTTAGATTTTTCATGTTTACCAAACCTGTTGATACAGAAGAGGTGCCAGACTACACCACTATAATAAAACAACCAATGGATTTGGAAACAATGATGACCAAAGTAGATTTCCATCGATATGAATGTGCCAAAGATTTTCTAAATGACATCGAACTTATATGCCAAAATGCTCTAGAATATAATCCTGCCAGGTAAAATAAATAACTGTATTGCATGCATGTAGTTTTCAATGATCTTCATAGTTTATTAACAAATCAGTTAATGTTATGATTAGGGCCCAGACAGCGATACACATGAATCATATTTGACGTCACAAGCATAGGTGGAGAAAGAAGTTGTCTATGTCCCTAATTTTAAAAATCAGTATCCATAAAAAAATATATTAACGTTCACTTTTGCGACGTCAGTTTCCTTGCTTTAAAAAACATATATTTATATAACAAGAATCTTATAGTATAGAATTACTCCAAGTACATTTCTGATAAAAATATAGTTCTTTTCTCTATAGGTTTGGTGGTTTTAGAAACTCAGTCTATTTGAGCTTAAAATGTAGTTGATACCGTGATCTAATGGGATACATTTCAGAGCTGTGCGTGTACTTATGAAATGTAGGTACCTGGATTTATACAATTATTTTATTGTATAATAATACTTAATAATTTTTCAGTCAAATGCCCTTTAATCATTACAATTACTTTTCCACTTACCAGAAATTATTTTCGAATATACAGGGTAAGCCAAGACGATTCTACAGGGTCAACTAACATTTTTTTTAAATGGAATGCCATGTATATCAGAAAATTTTTTGAAACATCTTTGTGGCCTCCTTTTACTCCTGTATTATTATTATTGACTCTCTCAACCACTTGGATGTAATGATTTTTTTTTTTGTTGAAAATATGCCATTTACACGTGTATATTAGAAAAATTGCCAGAGTGATGCAACTAAAAGCATTTATTATCCTTTCCTTCAAGTTTTGGATTGTTGTTGGTGTGATGTTTTTATGGGCATCATGTAACACACTTATTATAATACCTTCTCTTGAATTGTTTGAAAAAACCCTCATTTTTAATTTTTGCTGCTGATTTTGCAGTTATTGTTCAATAAATTGAAAATGGTCACCGTCATAGGAATGTACACACAAAAATGTTCCGTTTTTCAATCCTACATCACATCGTCCAAAAATGTACAGGGTGTTCCATTTGAAAAAAAAAAAGAGAAAATTCAGTTCAGAAAGTTATAAATTTAAAAATCCTTTTTGGCCACCCTGTATACTTTTAGGAAGTGAAAATGGCTGTGTCATCACACATGTCTGATAACTGGTACTAACATATTTTTCTCTTAAAATTGGTATTTGTGATTGTAGTGATATTTTACTGTGAAATTGTAATTTAAAAAAAAAATTTTTTCTTCTGGGGGTGGGGGGGAAGGGGAAAAAAAAAAAAGGGGGGGGAAAAATTCTGATATACATGGCATTTCGTTAAAAAAATATTACTTGACCCTTAAAGCGTCTTGGCTCACCCTGTATATTCGAAAATAATTTCCGGTTATAAACTTTTTTTTCTAGTTCACTTATGTTTTTAAATCAAGTTTCAAATTCAAGTAATAATGCCATAATAATGTGACAAATATAACATGTCACATAATATAACACAAAAAAACATTTTTTAATAGATTCAGTAATAAATTTTGTTACATAATTTGTGCAAAAAATTCTTGTGCATATTAATCTTTTTTTAATTATACAATATGAAAAGTTGTGTACATATGGCAACATGGTTGCGATTCCTGCAACTAGTGTATTTTGCAGGCATAGTAAAAATACAAATATATATGTGCTAGGTAGCGCTGACTAACGATGAAGTAAAGTGCTAGCTTACGAGTTTTTGACATTTAATTCATGCCATAAGTAATGTCATTAACATTATTTATCAGTACATTGAAATAAAAATTACTGCAGTATGTATGGCACACATTCAGGAGCATATTCCTTACAGTTGCGACACCCCCCGTCCAATTGCTGACATAACACAATTAGCTGGGGATTGTACTCATTGACTGATAGCTCAGTTAGTGGGTCATGAATAAGGGCTTAGATTGATTTGAGTTCTTACCAAAATATAGGTTGAACGCCAGGACTTCTGCAAGTATCAAATAATTAAAAGTTTACTTTAAAAGGTAAAGAAAATGTTAATCCTTGAATTCAGTTTGGGAAGGAAGTAGAATAAAAGATATTATTAAATAAAAAGTATAATGAACTTGTAAGAATGTATGTACAATATTTACATTGGCTCAGATGGCCTCTTTTAGTCAAAATATATAATTTTGGGTTGAAGGCCATAAGAATTGATATGACGTTATTTAAAAAAAAAAAACAAAAAAAAGGTGCCTCATGTCTTACAAAAATTCTTCTGACCAAATATAAACGTTCACTGGGGACAAAGATCTTACGTAACTTCAAATGGGTCAGTCCTGCTAAGATTCCACTAACAGCTAAGCTCTGAATGGGTTCGGTGTCAGTTTGATTCATGCCAGTTGTATAAAATATTGTTTTGCAGCTCCACCCACTATATAGTGATCAGTTCGATCCACCAGTTATCCTCTTCTTTTGGTCCACATATTTACATAAAAATATAATAAATATTTGCTAAATATAAAACAGTATGATAATGGTCAAATTAAAGGTAACATTGACTATATGTTTACTGCAGATAATTAAAATTTACCTAACTGCCAGATAACTAGACAGATATCTTTGCCAGAGAATTAGGCAAGGCTCTACTAGAGCAGTGTTTCTAACTAAATACTAAGTAAACGTTCAAGTAAGCACTCGATATTTTAAATTTAGAAAAACTTTACGTTACTGAGGTCTGGTTGGTAAATATATGCACTGGTATAAAATGATCTACCACAAAACAAATGTACCACATTAGGTAATTCTCACAAAGGTTATAAACAAATAGGTTTAGTCCAAAAAGGTGTACCAATCTCCAAATGTCACCAGTCACCACTTTTCACAGAGCTAACAACGTAGCCAAGTGACCTAAAACATCAACAGACAAAGACAGAAAACAACTAACTACGATACAAAATGGCGACATACGTTGCCGGGTAAATCTAAAATTTACAATAATCGAAAGTTAGTTTAAATTAGCACACGAAATTATCACAATATCAGAGGGATATTAGTAAAATTGCCAACAAGGCACGATAAATCGATACTAATCAATATTAATGATGGCTGTTCCAAAGAACAACCAAGGTGACCTGATCACCGAAAAGCAAATTCGCCCAAGGCATAAATTAAGATAATACGGTACAATATTATTATGAAAATTACCTCAAAGGTAATTTAAATCAATATAGCAACTTTTTAAATAATGATGATCATAAAATTACATGATAATACCAGAAAACATATAAATTTTACCAGACCGCTGAACTACAGGTGTTGTCTTCAGAACGTTACATTAGTAAGAAGGAAGAAGCCCCGTTCTGTTCTCCCACCTAAACTCGGTTATAGTTTGGAAAGAGAAATATTTGAGAGTATAGTATGAGTGATAAAGGTAGATATTTAGTGCAAAAATCTGCAAAACCAACTGTTCCAGTAGAGATCAGTGGCGCCATCTGGACTAGACTGGCAGAAACTTAATTCATCGCGGACAACAACAAACTGGAATGAAATGGCTTGCAATTTCGTTACACAGTTATGTGGGTGATGAAGGTCTCTCAAAAAAATAAATGTTACTATCCCAATTCGTACAACTGGTTACATGCAACAGGTGTTTTAAATTTATAAGACCTTTACCTTTACCATAACTAAAGAATTTGAAACAATATATATTTTTGGTTGCAAATATTTTTAATATGAAAGCATTTCCTAATATAGTCTAATTTCTAAACCTTAAATCCCGCCAAGATTGTTCGAATTAGAGGAAATTTGAGTTAAAGAAAATACTTCTGAAATGAAGTATATCAAGGGCACAGAAACATATTCGGGTTACAGAGAGTATATAGAAGTTCGAGCTCTAGAAGTTTGACTATATATTTTTAATTTTTTTTTCCAATATACTTCATAATCTGGATGAGAATACCACATTAATATAATCACTACTTAGTCTTTAAGTATGAAAATGTTTTTTTTCTGTTTGGTTTGTTTTTATTTTATTTTATTTCAATTTTTAAGAACTTCTGCCGATAAACAAATTAGACATCGAGCATGCTCTCTTCGTGATTATGCTTACACATTGATAAAAACTGAAATGGATACTGATTTTGAAGAGAAATGTCAGGAAATTTCAAAGAAGCGCCGAGAAAGGAAACATTGTCCTACAAAATATCTGCCTCCTTATATCAATACCCCAGGTTTGTTTCATTTAGTTTTCTACATTATTCCATGTTGAAATGATATTTTTTAGATGCTTTGCAAACAGATACAAAAAAATTCTAATAGCACAGAAAATGTAGAAATACAAAACGATGACAATGCAAATGAAAAACCTATAGAAAAAAGTGACGGAATAAGAAGTCCACAAAGAAAACGAAAAAGGTGGCATAGGGGATATTTATTAAAAAAGAAAAAAAGGAGAATTCTGGACAGTTCTAACTCTCAGGTAAAACAAATTTTATTAATTTTTCCATAGTAATTGTGAACAGTATTTATAAGTTTTTATATCTGTTTTATCTCTTGTTGAAATACTAACAGGATTCACAAAGGATTCGAGCTGAGTTCAAGCTTTCTGGTTTCTTTAAAATAATATATTTATTATTTCTTCAATAAAAAAAGAAAAATTATTTCCTATTTTTATTACTAAGGATCCACCAAGTATATAAAATTTGTCCTAGTTTCGTCAGTTGGATTTCAAGGTAAAAGCTAAAAATAATTAAAAATAATGGTTTTCATGAGTTAAATTAGTTAGTGACAGAATGATATCTAAAAAAGTGTTTTCTTACCTAATATAAATTTCCTATTTTAATGTCACTTATGGGTGGGTTTAATTTTGTTTTTCATCATTTTTTTTTATTCGATGGGTATGTGATGTAGTTCAAGTTAGATGTGTTTTTGGTCGTTATTTTTTTTTTAAGAGAGTTATAAATGAAGTATTTTTGGTAGTAAGAGTTGTAATTTTATTGATAGGAAGAAGAGGTTGCAGTTAAATATAAATGTTTAAAAAATTGTTACTTGATAAGTGGATATATGTACTTAGATTTTTATATCTGTTTGATAATTTATGTTTTTTTGTTGTTTTTATTTTGGCCATTTCCAAAAACTGGTTTTTTGGTATTTTTTTTTATAAGTATGGTTGTATCCAAATTAATGTTAATTATTATGGCGTGTTCTTTAATCTGTCTAATATAATTGAGTGTTATGGAATTTCTAATTGAAATTTATGTTGATTTATACGTTTATTTAAATATTTTGGGTTTGTCAATTAAACCTATCAATCTAAATAATTTTATAAATACATGGGTTTGATTTAATTTTCTATTGGATTTTTAGTTTTGAATATAATTTATTTTTTATGTATTATATTTCTGTATGTAATTGTATGTTATATTTACCTAATTTTTTAATTTTTATATTTGTATGAATCCACAAATAAATAACCATTTATTTATAAAATTGATTTTATAGTTATAAAAACATATTTAAATCTTAAATCCTTGTATTAATTCCTATTTTTCATTACACATTAACAAAACCCATAAATAATTAAAGTTTTAACTTCCATACACCATAGCATAAAGAAAGTACCAAAACTTGAATAAATACAAAACAACAAAAAAAAGTAAATTATCAAACAGATATAGAAAATCTAAGTAATATATGCAATTTATTCAATAGTAAAATTTTTTAAACATCCTTTTATATGTGCTAACTGCAAAACCTCTTCTCAACTCCTATCCAATATCATGTGAATGTTTACAATAACTCTGTACTCGGATATAAATATATTCAGTGTTATAATTACCTACTCTTAAAAAGAAACAATCAAACCACCAAATACTGACCATTCTCTCCTAATGTGAACCAATACCCATCGAATAAAAAAAAAATGATGAAAAACAAAATTAAACCCACCCATACAGTAATTAAAATAGGAAATTTATATTAGGTAAGAAAAACTTTTTTAGATATGCATTCTGTACTAATTAATTTACGACTCATAAAACCATTATTTTTAATTATTTTTAGCTTTTAACTTGAAAAAGTCGAAAACTCGAAAAGTAGGATAAATTGTTCATATACTTTAAGTCTCTATAATAAAAATAGAAATAAGTTTTTCTGTTTTTTATTGAAGAAATAATTTCTACCTTAACAGCCAACAACTTGTGTAAAATATCAAATATATTTATTGTTTCAATACACAAAAAAAATTCATATAAAACTCAAGCCTAGCAAAACTTCTAAATTCAGAGTATCTTAATTTCAGATCAAATTCTTTATGTAAGTAAATAATAAATAAGTAATTTTATTGAAATAGGAATTTCCTAATATACAGACAATGATAGAAATATACATACAATGGTAGAAAACATTTTAGTAGAGGAAAAAATATTACAGAGCAGAGTATACAATAAACATTACTTATGTTTATATATAGTTTACATGAGTCTCTCTATGGACACTAAATAACTTAAATAGAATTTCATTCAAATATACCATAAATTTTTTATATATTCAAATAATCTCCTCTTAAATATATTGAATGACTGACTAGATTTTACTATAAACGGATTATTAAATTGGTCAACGCCTTTAAAAAAATAATATGTTCATACTTCATATCAATATTAGAATTAGTTCTATTTAAGTGCAAATTGTTCCTATTACGAGTGAAATTATGATGAATTTCGTCTTTATGCACTATAAATTCATTAAAATATGCAGGTTGAAAATTATTTAATACTTTAAAAATGAAAATCATGCTACAAAAAATAAACTATTAGAAACTGATGACCACTGCAAAGATGACAACATATGTATAGTGCTAAGTGTGGCCAGTTAGAAAAAGAATATGAGTGATTGCTACGAACTAGAATAAAATTAGTTGGAATACGACACACCCAGCAACTATAGGGACAGACTCAGTCTGTGCTCTACCAGCCACATACAATACACTCACATTATTACGTCCATCTCGCTTTTTCAATTGGTCTTTGTTAACAGTTGGCTACATTAGCCATTTTACACACGGTATATAAAATTGGTGTATATCTGTTACATTTTAAAATTATTCTCATTCCTCTATTTTGTAATACTTGTAGCCTGGATAGAGATAAAGTTGTGAAGCACAATAGTCAAAATGCAGTTTAATAATTGTAATATATACTGTAATTTTATTGTTTGTTGATAAATTACATATGCAAAAAGTGGGCGGGAGTTAATACCGCTGGGTCAATAGGATCTCATTGCTAAGGCAACATAAAGGCCTTGAATTCAGTAGGGCTTCAATTTGTCTAAATACGGTGCTGAATTCCTCATGTGTTAATACTTGACTTTCAATGACTTTAAAAAGATGAGATTTAACGCATTTTATATTGGATTCCCAAATCCCTCCAATCAATCTTGTGAATATTAAGTTCACGCTGAATAGCATCTTTATAGTCACAGGACTGTGTAAGTTGATAGATATCATTTAATTTGGAATGGGCGCCTATGAAATTACTGCCACAATCGGAGAATAAAGTGGCACAACTACCACGACGAGCTAAAAATCGTTTGAACGCTGCAAGAAAAGAATCGATAGACAAGTCAGAAGCTAGTTCTAAATGGATAGCTTTTGTCGCTAGGCAAATAAATAGACAGACGTAAGCCTTTTGACTTTTTATACATCTACGTCGTCCTAGGGTTAAATAGAATGCCCCCCGTAAAGTCAACTCCGGTTGACACAAAGGCTTTAGCTTGATTTACTCTTTCAAATGGTAAGTCTGTCATCATGGGGTAATGGGGTTTTGGATTTAATTTAAAGCAATTACATTTCCAAACCTGTTGATGGATAATATTTCTACCAGAGAGAATCCAATAATTTTGACACAATAATGATTGCAATAAATGCGCACTGGTATGGCAGTATTTTTTATGGTTAAAGTCAATAAGTAGATTTACAAACGAGTCGGATTTTGGTAACAAAATCGAATGCATTTGATCAAAACTAATGGTGGAATTCGACAGTTCCACCTACTCGATTAATCCCATCGCTAATAAACGGATTCAGGCGGCGTAAATTAAATCGTACAATTTTATTTTCTGCAATAATTTTATATTCTCCGTGTCACATTGAAATGTGTAGTATAATATACTACAATATTGCAATTATATGTGTCTACCGACCACCAAATGGTGATTTAGATGTTTTTTTTAATAATATTTCTGAAGCTATAGAAGTGATAATGAAGCAGACTGAATTGGTAATATTTTGTGGTGATCTTAACATAGACTATGGTAAAAATTATCTTGCTAAACAAACTTTATGTGAAATTCTTGACTCATTTCAACTAAACATCACAACTCGTGATCCGACTAGAATATTTACGATGTGTAACGGCCAAACACACTCTAGCATAATTGACTATTTAACCACAAATTTGCCCTTCGATATGTATCAATGCAAAATTCTAGATCCTTGTATAGCAGATCATTTAGCACAAATAATGACTTGAAAATACAAAAGAAAATTTAACCTCTGATGATGTCATCAAAATATATAGGAATTTTACTGAAAAAAATATATCTTTATATGTAGATAAAGTCGCTAAAACTAACTAGTCATTCATCTATGATGTAGATGATATTAATGAATCTTTTTTGCAAATTTGTAAATGAATTGACATACTGTCTCGATACTTGCTGTCCTTTAGTTGAAAGGAAAAATAGCAATATCTCAAAGAAAAATACGTGGTTTAATGACGAGTTACTTCAACAGAGAAATAATTTAAAAATGCTTTCGTGGCTAGTAAATTCAACAAATTGTGCAAACGGTAGGACATTATATTTAAATAAAAAGAAAGAGTACAAAAAGAACATTAAAATGGCTAAAAGTAGTTTTTATAAAAATAAAAATATATATATATATATATATATATATATATATATATATATATATATATATATATATATATATATATATATATATATATATATACTATTAATATTATATAATTTAGTTCAAGGTTATGAATTCATACGTTTTAGATTGAAGAAAAAGCATCTTCAGGTGATGAATCCAAAGAAAATGAAACCGAAACACAATTGGAGCAATCTGTTAAAAATAGTGATATAAAATTAGTTGCCCCTCAGCAGGAAGAACATAGAAGCACTGAATCTACTGCTCCGCTCACCATTAACTGTGATACACAATCTCTTAAATCAGAAGTTTCAGCTCAATTGCAGTAAGTAAATAAACCAACTTATTTGATATAATATGTACTGCATAACGTTTCTTATTTTCTAATATATAACTTTATTGGAGAGTCCAATTGGCTAATGACCTAAGTCTTCTATCTTATATACATAATATTTTGCAATACATATGATTTTAAACAAATGTTATATTTTGTTTAATAATCATCAGTTGCTGCTGGTGGAATTTGGTTATATATACAGTTTTGAAGCAAATTGTGCACCCCGGTCCGAGTAAAGGATGAAATAATGAAATAGATATACAGTCAACCTGGGGGGGATTCTCATGGATTTTGCATAGCAGCATTGTGTAATTTCGTCTGTATGTCTCCAAGTGAGGAGGCGTGTAGATTAAATTTCACAACCAATACATTGCCATCGTATATCTATTTCGTTATTCCATCCTATACTCGGACGAGGGCGCACAATTGTCTTCCATACTGTATATATATATTTTGATATTGGAGCATAGGATCCAAATGACACTTTATGTATTACATTATAAAATAACATAAAATAACAGAAAAAACTAAAACGTTTTCATGAGATTATGAATGATAAATTTTAAAATTATTTTACAAGTTACTCTTCTGGTAGAAGAGTAACTGCCTGACTTCAAGGTAATCATATGGAAAATTTACAGTGCCCTTCTTATAGCCCAGACCTTAACCCCAATGAAAATCTCTAGATGATAGTTAAAAATCAAATAGGGTTGAAAACTTTTCAAAATTTTGACGAATTCTTTGACGACATGAGACAAGCATGGGCAGACATTCTAGTAGACATGTAAACGTTGGTAAAGTCTATGTCTAGAAGATGTTTGAACGTCGTTGAGCTAATGGTTATCCATCTAAGTATTAATCATTAGATTTAGAGAAAATTTAGGTGTTAGAAAATATTAATTAATTTATTATTAATATTAATATCACTTTTCTATTTAGTTTGCTGCTTAAAAATGTAGTTTTTTCAAATAAGTTAAGAAATAAGTTTAAAAAATGTCCATCTTATTTTATACAAAAATAAAAAATATATATTCTTATATTAATTTCAGAATGAAAAAAGATTGAATTATTAATTGCTGCCATTTCTAATTAGTCTGCCGCCGCTGAATATACTATCAGTTTGACTGGTTACAAATGTACTCAATATGTATCGTAGTTAATAAATCTCGCCTTCTCCCTCTGTTCTTATAATATGTATATTATATATTTTGACAGAAGGACTTTGGTTAATAGCCAGTTGGTAAGTTTCAATGAAAACATTATTATTGGAGGTAGGATTTACCAAACGGATATGACGTAAAACCAGGGTTGGCTCTAGGTGGTTATGTGTCAGATTTACATGCATATATGAAACGATATCTTGCCTTAAAATTTTTTTTAACGAATTCCGTATTATCCAAAGTTAATAAAGTTAATTTATTATTAACACTCACTCAAAGAGAACTGGAGGTATAGGGGGATGTACTTAACAGTAAACTACACACATACAAGTATTTTTCACTGTCGGTTATAAGAATAAAAGTGTATTATTAATATCTGTTCTAAATGTTTTGTAGTAAACTTCGTCGCCTTTCTTTGAAAATCCATTTATATTGCGAGAAGGACCACTCGACGTCGACAGATGTAATTGGAGCATACTTAAAATATGTAAACTTTCTCAAAGTCACCACATTCATGCCCGGTGTAGCAAAGTCTACTTCTTTGCCGTTTAAAAGGTCTATTACACCTGTTATCGTAACATCCGAGATTTTTTTTTTTAACAGTGGAATTTTGTTTGTACGTACCCTCAGCAATTTCTCCCTGTAATTAAAAAATATATTGTCGAAGATCGAACACAACGTTTATTGCATCAATTGTAGTAAATTCTGATGTTGGCTGATATTGAAGGTCCCGTATGGCTAGAGGAATTCATGTAAAACTTCTGTGTATGGTCTCCAGATTTTCTTGAACAGTTGGTTCCATAAATGCCTGTTGCGCCTGTGAAATACCAAATGCGTCATTTGGATTTAATTGCTGTATTAGGGATTTCACATTTTCAAAATGACAGTAATAGTAAGATGCTGCCTCTAGCGAAGTTCCCCATCGTGTTATAATGGGCTGTTGGGGTAATGGAGTATTTGGTAGAATTTCATGAAATAACCGTACATGACTTGGTGCTTTATGAAAAACTTTCTTTACACTAGAGATCAATTTTCAACATTAGGATAGTACTGCCTAATAGCTTCAGCAATCCTATGAAGCCTATGTGCTAAACATGTTGCATGAAGTATATTCTGATCTGTTTCCTTCAAAATTCTTTCAGTAGCATTCATATAATTCACTCCATCGGTAAGAAATAATAAAAACTTGCCCTTATTTTCTGCATATTTGTCACTCCAAAACTCTTGTAAACTTAAATTCACTACCTCCGCTATAGCGTCATAATTTGTAGCTTCTAAAACTTTAGAGGAATCAAGTGCCGCTCATTGAACAATTTTCCTCCAATGCACCCACTAAAACATTCGCTACCTTAAACCCGCCAGGAATAGTGGTTTTGTCCACGCTAAGCCAGATGTATCCCATTAAGCTCGGAAGAAATTTTCTGTTTAATATTTTCACACTCCATTGATAAATATTTTTTTTCTTTGTGTAGACCCCGAGGGCACGTTAACATTGCTATATTTGCCACTAATACATTTTTCCAAAAATTATCTAAAAAGTGTATTGTGTAGTTTTGACGACGGTATGTTACATCCTATTATAAATTTCACTAAATCTAAGTTAAAATTACGTTGCATGTCACTGTAAGTGCTCTGTTTATGGTTTTCTGAGGAAATATGTCTATTAATATTTGTGTTGCATAATCACGAAATTGCTTTGTTATATCTAGTGCAGTACAATTGTCTATCATCAAATTGTAAATAGGCAATATCCCGAATCCAAGAATTTACTGTAGCTCCTTCAGTTTAGATCGTTGTGACATTTTAACTGCATTTTTAGTACCTACGTCCAAATGAATCCACGTTGTGCAAGATACTGTTTGATTGTGTTATATGTTCTCTCCCCTCCACGCTAGGGCCGGCCGTTGACCTTCAGTAATGTAAATTACCAACATACTGTAAATTAAAAAAATCTATTATGCATTACATTTTAATTTAATATAGTGCATTCGCTGACAAAACTAAATTACCATGAATATTGTAAAATTAAATAAGATGCAAATCATATTATATCTATAAAAGCCATCCCTGGAAACCTTTGGGTAAATCCCACGTTTGATTATTATTGTTATTGGAAGAAAAGGATCAAACTTCACTTTTTAAGATTACGATACTACAAAGTAAGATCTTAAATCAAATATTTTGAGAATGTCTGGGAACATTTGCATTTTATTTTAAAGAATAAAAAAAAAATTCAACATGTTAACCATTAAATCAGTGATATTAACTTTATATCCATGCAAATAAATAGCGCAAAATTCACAGCCTAAATGAAATATTTCTGGAAATTTTTTTTAAGGAAAGTTCCCTTGCTCTGTTTATTTCTTCTGAGAAACTTTCCAGTGATAGAAAGTAACTTACAAATGTTTATCTGCATTGTAAATATTTCAATTTATTTCTTAAAGGTCCCCTAAGAGAAGGTTAAGTGATCTTCTTAGTCCATCAGAACTGTTAGATAATCCATTAGATTTTGATGATGTGGATCAAGCATTAAACGAAACAGGTAAGTTTTTTAACCTAGAATATATTAGGCTTGTTCCAACAACAGTCCTGGACTAGTTTGAAACCATCAGAAATATTCGCCCAGTTAAGTATTAATGTAAATAGAGTGAGCTTAGCGTATAAGAGGCAGCTGAGTGAATATTTCTGACGGTTTCAAACTGGTCCACAGTGGTCCCCACACTATACAAAACTGCGTCAAAAATCAAAAATCATTTATGGCTGGTTTTTAATGAATAAAACTAATACAGTATAAATAAGAAATGATTATATTTATAAAATAATATGGAAAAATGTAAATACTTATTTAGAACATTTTAAAAAATGGATGAAATTCGAATAAACGTAACAAATAATATCAATGAAGTAAATCAAAATAACTTAAACCCTAAATATAAAAACACTTATTAACATCGACTAAAGTTAAAAACTATAATATTAACATTATTTACTATTACATATAGAATAAACATTATAAATGTTAATATTACAAAGATAATAAATCTAAGGCAGCTTTTGACAAAATAGATTTTTTTTTCTTAGGCAGATTTCTAAGGCGTGTGATTAACGGGTCCGAGCTAAGGAGGAGTCGATGCATCAAATCTGTATTTGTATGTTTGCGGGACATTTTTCGCGTATGTTTCAGCCTGAACGATTTAATGTCTAACGATTTTTGAGTTAACAAAACTCTTGATCAGTAAATACTGATGTTTTGTCAGTTTCGCGTCAACTAGTAGCGACAATACTGCCTCTGAATTTACAGGTGCTATTGAAGCGTTAGAAACAAAGGACGTGTTGCTCAATGCTTCAGCTGCAGACTTATCCAGTTTTGATATTTCCGTTACTCTCCTCTGTTTCGTGCGTTTCGAGCACTTAGCAAATTCTTTTCTTGGCCTTCCACGCTTTTTACTGGTTGCCTGGACGTCCGACGTAGATTCAATATTCCTTTTCAAAATCACGGTTTCTGACGTATTTAACCAGGTCGAATTTTTTTCTATAACCCTTTCTTTCATACTGTGATTTTTGCGCCAAAATTACACAATTTTAGTACATATATACCGAACTCGAGCAATAAACTCCTCAAAATTGACATTTTCTTTGTTCTCCATGGGTAAATTCTCAATAAGATGATCACAAACGCGTTGGGTTCTCTCAGTAAAAGTAAGCCTATCCTCAGCAAAATTATGCCAAGCGTCAAATATATGCATTCTTGAGAACATGCACTGCTGAGATGTACCTGTAAAAAACAAAATCTGAAGTTAAATGAGAGTTACATTACTTGCCTAGACGCCAGCGCGTATAGACAGTTGCTACGCAAAGTCCACGCTGACGTACCACACGAATTACTTAAAATCGGGGAAAAACGGGAAACAGATTGTTACTAGTTCATTGAAATCACACTTTTAGCTTTCAAATGACATAATTTTTATTCGAGTAGGACCAAATAGAACTAATTATCTGACTAAAAGAAAATGTCAGTTAATTTAAAATTTTATCAAAAAATAGAGTTGCGTTGCAGTCCCATAAAATATAAAATATAACACGAAATTATACGTAAATATATATTAAAATATTCTACGTACCTTGTTCTTCAACCTCCATGTTGTAAATAACTCCAGATAAACAAAAAACCTCAGAGAAATTCTAAATAACAATGGAATGCAGTAATGACTCGCTGATACAGGCGGTTACTTAAAGAAATGCATGCACTTTTGATGACCGAAGTTAGACTGAACGCATTATTTTTATTGCAATCTATTTGTGGTTCCGTTAACCTTGAACCTAGTAGATTGGGGGTGACTATGTAATTGTGCAATATATCACCATGCAAATTTTTATTTTTGACGCATTGATGGAACCACTGTGTGGTCCAAGACTGCTGTTGGAACAAACCTATTAAGATATAATACTCCAGGGAAATAAGGTAAAAATAAAGGCCATCTGCGGAATGAGGCCGAACAAGCTGAATTTTTGCAGAGACCTTCGTTTTGATGTTCCAATGAAGCACAAAAAAATCTCATGTGCCTACCCTTGTGCGTCTTGAGATATCGAAGGTCAAAGGTCATGAAAATCGGTTTTTCGCGAAAATCTCGCTTCCAGTGCATCTGACGTCGTAAGAACCCATGACAAAACTTACGTAAAATAGTATTCTCTACAAAATTGTTCATATACATTTTTTTTCGTACGACCAGCCGTTTGAGAAACATCCCGATTTGACTCACTCGGCTCAAATATTTCAAGCAGAAAACTGCCCACTAGATACAGTATTTCAGAACAGAAAGCGTTTTCTGTTAGCTATGTATGGTGCTCCAAAAGATGAAGTGAACCTTGACAAATTTAGATACACCCAATTCATTAAGGCTACACGACTTAATAGACCTGTTAAATTGTCATCCCTTCCACCTACCAGTGAAGCAGCTCGACAGCATATTTATCGGGTCTACTACCAAGTACAGATTTGGCTAGGGGAAAAATCTACAACCCGAAGAATGGGGTTGGGTTTTAAAAAAACGACATATTACAGCCGAAAACAACACTACTGCCACCTGCTCCAGACGAACTATTAAATACAATATTCTGTAATTGTAAAAAGGGGTGTGGTGCGCAGTGCGGGTGTAGAAAAGTCGGGCTGCCATGCTCCAAAGTTTGTGGTCAGTGTCACGGACAGGCATGTCTGAACCCGTCAACAGAGTTGCAAAACATCGAAGACTTCAGTGACCTTGAGCCTGAAGAGGTTTTGCCAACAGACATAGAGCCAACAGATATAGAGGAAGCGTCCGACGAAGATATTGTGTTGATCGAGGTGCTAGTGGAACCCGACGAAGACGAGGAGGAAGGCAAGGAAACGTAAGGCGTGGTGTGGAAAAGAATGTATTTTTTTGTTATTAATTATTTATTATATATTTTTTATAAATAAACAAATTTTTAACGGCTTTAATAATGGGAATTTAATTTTCCAGTCTAACAGATTAAGAAAAGTGCTTTTATATTTATAGCTCTGCAGTATAATACATTACCTATTACGAATGCGCGCTCCCGCTTTATCATGCTATATCTCGAAAACGGTTGGTCGTACGAAAAAAATGTATATGAACAATTTTGTAGAGAATACTATTTTACGTAAGTTTTGTTACGAGTTCTTATGACGTCAGATGCACCGGAAGCGAGATTTTCGCGAAAAACCGATTTTCATGACCTTTGACCTTCGATATCTCAAGACACACAAGGGTAGGCATATGAGATTTTTTTGCGCTTCATTAGAACATCAAAAGCGAAGGTCTCTGAAAAAATTCAGCTTGTTCGGCCTCATTCCGCAGAGGAAGTTTTATTTCTCTGGAGTATAAAGTATATCCTATTTTCATTGTTAAACCATAAGCTAAATCCAGCAAGCTTCATACTAGTCTGGAGAATCGCCCTGTTCGGTGTTTCTCTACATGGCAGCACTTTACCCAATTTTTAGCATTTGTTATTAACAATGTGCGACAAGCTACAATACAAACTGACAGTTTAATAATAATAATAATAAAGCCGGCAACCTCCGCGTTGGTGCACCCTGGACAGGCAGAGGTAACTCTGCCTGACTAATGTTGGCGGGGGTACCAAGGCTAACCACCTGGTACCCCTTCTACTTCGGGTTCCATATGAGCTTAGAAGAAGGGCCCCTCACGATCGACCCCAAGCGGATGGGGGTCAGAGACAGGCGGGAGGGGCCTCACCGGATAGTCTCAACAACG